>CABHPR010121818.1:4209-46293 GCA_902168415.1 Peromyscus melanophrys | reverse complement strand
GTGTGTGTGTGTGTGTGTGTGTGTGTGTGTGTGTGTGTGTGTGTGTGATTAATTCTTTAATTTCACCCAACTGCTGCTCATGCCCCTTCTCCATTCCTGCCTCTGCCACCTTCTCCTCGCCACACCTCACCACATCTCCTATGTCCGGTGAGCACAAAGAGACCAATCAATACCCAACATCAGCAGGCCAGTCTGATCTCTGTATGGGGCTACCTGCTGGGGCAATGATGGGTGGAACTGGTCTCCACAGGTGGATGTCAAAGCAGGAACCAATTTGCTTCTAAACCTAACTTTGCTGCTTAAGAGCTGTGTGTCCTTGGACAAGTTGCTGAGCCTCTCTGAGGTCCACTTTCCTCTTTTGCAAAGGAGGATGGCCTTGGAGAGTTGTTTACAGGGGTTCAGGGTCATTATCTAAAAGATGTTTGACACAGTGGCCTGGTTTACTTCATGTCCTTTTAGGGAAGCCTAGGGTGTGTGGTACTAAGACTCAAGAGCAGTAACCCCAGTCCCTCCCTGTCTGAGTCTAGCTGATGGAGGGGTGGGCAGAGCCTAGGTTCTCAGCGTCTGGGGGATCAGGTACAAGGAGGCACCAGTTTCTAGACTGTACAAGGCTGACCCCAAGCTGCTAGTGCCTGGTAATGTCACGGATGGAAGCCTGGCAGCAAAGGCTCTTTCCACTCAATGTGACACCAAAAGGAACGAAGCGTGAAATCAGAAGACACTGGGAGACGGGACGATGAGAGTGTGCAGAATCTCCTTCACAGCATGACTGCTTTCAGTTTGGTTTTGAGTTCCTTAGCTGGCAAAGCAAAGGAGGAAACCAAAGTAACCAAGCAAAGGCACAGTTGCAATGGACCTTCTTCTACGTCACTGTTATTGTAGAATATGTGAATGGAGACTATGTAACTTAATTCCTGCTGGGTGACATTCAGGATGTTTACAACTTAGCAGGTGCTCCGATGTTGCAATTCAGCGGGGAACTGGATTCAAGGTCTGACTCTGCTTCTTGAAGCTGTGAGGCCTTGAGTAAACCGGTTCACCTCTCTGAGGCTCAGTTTCTCCATCTGTAAAGTGAGAGTCACACCTGTGTGTCAGGACCTGCCGATGAATGTCAGGGTGCCAGGGAGTCAGGGGCTGTGCTAACATGATTCTTAGAACATGACGACACTCTGCCCCCTCTGACAAGGCATTCCTAGATCACCGTTCTCCCTGTCACTGAGTTGTTTGAGGGCCTCATGTATTCGAGATCATACAGCATTAGGCCAGGAGGATATAGCCACACACAGAAAACTGTGCTCCCAGGAGCTCTGGGGCCAGTGTGGAGATGGGAATAAAACTACCATACAGGTATGGGGCTGTTCCAGGTGAAGTTCTGTCAGTAGGGCACAGGGTACTGTGCAAACATCATGGGACAGTTCCCTGAGGGGTCAGTGAAGCAATTACTTATATTGTTCTATTATTAAATAAAATTCGGGAGTCAGATATCGGGGTTAAAAACCCGATTAATGAGAAAAGTGGTGGATAAGCGGCCAGTGACCTCCTCTCTCTTTCCTTCCTCCATCCTAAAGGCACACAAGTCTTTCTAAGCTCTTCCCTACTACTTCCTGTGTCTCTTTATATGTCCCGGGTCCTCCTGTAGTAAGCTTTCTTGTCGGGACCACCAGCCCGCAAATAACGACACAAAGACTTCTTGTTAATTATGAAAGCTTGGCCTTAGCTTAGGCTTTTTTTCTAACTAGTTCTTATAACTTAATTAACCTGTGAATTTAATGTACATTCTGCAACGTGGCTTGGTTACCTCCCCTCAGTATGGCATGTCTGACTTGCTCTGAGTCTGCTGGTGTCTCTACCTTTCTTCCTCCCAGAGTCCTCTGTGTCCTTGGAAGTACTGCCTAACCTCTTCCCGCCTAGCTATTGGCCATTCAGTTCTTTATTAAGCCAGTCACAGTGACACATCTTCACACAGTGTAAAGAAATATTCCACAACATCTTCCAAAACCTCTATGGCTAATTCTGGTCACCTAGTAGCTAGCTCCACCCTCTGATTCAAGGTAAACTTTATTAGCAGTCTCAGGGGTGTGATCAAAATATCCCACAATAGGTCAGGGAAGGTCTTTCTGTAGCAGTGACTGGGTAATCAGAGGGATTTACTAGAAAGAAAGCAGGACACAAGCATTGCAGACAGAAGGAATTGTACTTACGAAGTTCCTGGAGTAGGAAAGAATTGTGTGCCAGGTGGACTCAGAGGTGGTACGGTGAGGAGGGCAGTGCGGACTGCAGGAGACACATGAATTTGGAATGGCATCCTCACTGATGAAGAGAGACAGGGGACAAAGCTTCAGTGAGGTGTCAAGGGACAGATGGAAGGTGCCACCTCCTTCGAGCCGGAGATGGTAGCAGTGATGGAAGAGAGACAGGATTAATGTCAAGCGACTCATCCACAGGACCTGTCGATAAGCATGGGCAACAGTGTGTGCATGGGGTGATGAGCTGGGGCATGGGACAATGGGCCACACTATGCCCTGGTAGACTACAGCATGGGGGTGAAAGGAGGCACCCAGCAGGCTACAGGCTGTAAGAACCACATTAATAATGAGAAAAGCAAAGAGATACTGACTAGATAGGACCAAGGGATAAAAGAGTGGAAACCCTTAGAATGTTCTTTGGCTTTCCAGTTACATCAGAACTAGAACTACACAGAGCTGACCCAGGTGGCAAACATGCCTCTCCTTAACCACCTGCCCAGCTCTGTTCCTCTTACCCCTGAGGCCAGTCCTGTCCTCTTCCCAGGCATCCTGAGAATCTGGGGACATATATTGCCTTTGCAGAGCCCTGGCCTCTGAGGGCTCCGTCGTGATTGGCAGTGACGCCTCATTATTGAAGGTGTCCACTACCCTGTGGTTCTCTGGCTCTCACTGGCTTCTCTGCAGCTCAGTGGCTGCCTTTGAGCCGCTCCCATCTCATTATCCCAGGAGTCTCTACTTCTTTTTTGTGAAGACTTAATTGCCTGCTGTATTTGAAAGGGTCTCAGCCAGCTGCTCAGGTTTAGGGAGTTGGAGTTAAACGCACCCTGATCAAAGATTGCGTGAGGCCAGCGTGGTTCTCCTTAACACTGGAGCCACTTGACTCCTCCCAAAATGGAAACCAAATTGCTCAGTGTGGGAACTTGAAAGGAATCTTGTTGAGCAGCTCACAAGTGCGAGCTGCCTGCTGCATGCCTAAACGGAACTCTATGGGAAGTGGACACCCAGGGTGCAGGCCTAGGTCCCTATGGAGATGCAGCCCCCACTCCTGCATGGACTTCGGGCCCCTTTGAATATTCCTTTATTCTTTTTATTTAAAAGCCCAAGTAAGAGTCTCCAGCCCAAGCTGGCCTCACATTCTCTTTGACCTTGAATCTCTGATCCTCCTGCCTCTGCCTAAGTGCTAAGCACACAAGCATGTGACATCACAATTGGTTTGTGCGGTGCTAGAGATTGAACCCAGAGCTTTGTGAATGCTAGGCAAGCACTCTACCACTGAGCCACATCTCCAGCCCTGGCTGTTCCTTAGCCATCAAGCCAAGATGAATGGCAAGGCCCCTGTGGGCTCTGCACATCTTCTCCAAGCGCTCCAACCCCTCCCAGGGACTTGACGCCAGCCCAGCTCCACAGGCTCATCTCCCTGTGCTGTAGCTGTCTCTGCAGATGGATGCTGGAGTCCTCCCCTGTCTCCCGCCACTCAGTGTCAGCTGTTTCTGCTGTATCTAGGAACACATCGCACCCACCCTAGTTAATGTCGTTCACCCTAGGATTCGCACTACAAAACTAAGGATGCCAGGGGAGCAGGCAGTGCTTCTCAGCGAGGAAGAGTATCTCATCTGGAACATGTTGGGAAACAAATCTGTGTTTGAAGGGCAGAGATTAACAGGTGTGACGTTGTGAGCCCTGGGTTTATAAATAGCAGAGGAGGTGACAGGAGCAGCTGGCCTCACTCCTGCAGTATGCAGGGCCACCTTCTGCTACTCTCCTCAGTTGGCCACATTCTGTGCTCTTCTCTCCCCCTCTCTCCCCTCCCTTCTTCTAGCTTCCTTCCCTGTTCTTGTAACCTCTCCCCTTAACAACCATCTTTCTCTTCCCCACCCCAAGGGAATTTCTATGCCCATTTCTATTGTTGGCCCAAGAAGGCTCTGAGTTTCTCAAGCCAGGATTCTTTCTGTCCAAGTAATTCAGTCTGGCTTAAACACAAAAGGGGATTGATTGGCCTGAGCAACTGGACCTTATTGGGATGGACTTCAGGCATGGCTGGATCCAGCGGTGGCACAATGTCATCAACACCTACTCTCTCCCTCTCTCATCTCCTGTGCAGGCGCAAAGGTACCTCCTCCAGCCTCGGGGTTCCCCTTTCCTGCTGCAGCCACACCAGCAGGAAGAGCAAGACAAGTGCTCAGCTCCCTGCGGTTCCAGTCAGACTTGAGGCTGATGTGACTCCCAGGCCATGTGCCCATCCACAAACCAGCCACTGGCTGGGGACTGTAAAGCTCTTTTTAGTCATAGCAAGGTGCTCAGTTTCATCCTAGGAGCCCCAATTGGGATCGGCCCACCTGAGCTGTGCAGTCAGAATGTGCTGCTGTGGAGGAGGAGCCAGAGGCTGCCTGGGCCCCCGCAGGTACCCACAAGAGCCCACAGTGCCCCATCTCTTTGATACCTCATTGGGATCTTATCCTGACCTTCCTATTACTGTCTCATTTTTAACCAGTATCTGTCAAGTCACTGCTACCTGCAGCCAAGAGGGGGCTCACCTCTAGCACTCCAACTAGCTGGTTTCTCCTCCACACTCTCTGCCTCCCCCCAAAATGGCCCACTCACCACATGGGAACAATAAGGAGAGCAGAGTTACTCTGCTCTGGGTTCCAGTCCTGACATTCCTCTTCCCAAGATGAACAATCCAACAAGAGTAACATTTCTAGAATGTTCCTCAGTAACATATGCCCTTCCCATGAGTCCTGCCAATCCCCCCCCCTTTCCTCCTGGGGACACAGCCCTTGCCCCTGTGTGCCCCAGCACTACCCCACCAGATACCTAACACAGGGAACTATATCTCCAGAAGCCCCACTTCAGCCTGGGGGTCCTCTGTGTGTGCCCCCCCCATGTTAGCTGTCCCTCCTCCTGGCCTTCTACTGGGAACCCAGCTCCACCTCTGGCAGCTCAGAGCTTTGAGCTGGCAGGCCGTCCAGAGAGTCCCTTTCCCAAGTCTTCGGGAGTCACTAGCTCTGCAGCATCTCTGCCTACCTGCTACACAGGTGACATCTCTGTGCCTCTAAAACTGTGCCTTCCAGAGCCCACAGTGGCTACCCTGAGCCTAAGTCACACACTTACTCTGCACCTCAGGACACAGACGTAGGCTAAGAGGCTGCCAGAAATAGCCAGGACTGGAGTGACCCAATCCTCCCTGAGGGCCAGCCATGATTCATGGTGGGACGAAAGGAGTCAAGTTGGGCCCATGAGCAACTCCGTAGCCTAGAGCCCTGGTAGAAAAAGTAAGGCCTAAAACGTCACACGGTCCTTTAAATCTTGCCTCCTCCAGCTATGTGACCACAGGCAAAGTATTTCTTTGGGCCTCAGTTTTGTTCCTCTGCAATGGAGGTGGGAGTGGGGCAGTTGTACTCTCCCCAGAAGGGTCACCATAAATATACCAAGCCTCCTCTGTGGGAGAGGGTCAGTGAATGAGAAATTCTCATTAGTAAAATAGGAAAGACCAAATCTGTAGGGATAACAATACGTATTTTGTGAAGTGATGTAAATAACAGGATGACACTCCAGTTCCTTATAGTTTTCTGAGCACCTACTATGTGTTCCCTGCAGTCTCTTGATCATGCTGAGGCACAGCGCAGCCTGAGAGGTCCACCCTCGCTGCCTCCTCCCCTGAAAACTTCCTCCTTGATCTTGTGGTTTACTCTAGTCTGCCCTGACAAGCCATGCTCAGAAACACTGCTGCATCCCCTCCTCTAACACAGAGGCCATGCTGGCTGCTCCCACACAGCTCTGTCCCCCTGCGTCTGTGTTAGTTTCTTGTCTCAAGGCTGCAGTAAAATACCTGATGGAAGGGTCTACTGTGCCTCACAGTTCTAGGCTACGGTCCACCATGGTGGGAAGGCGTGGCGGCAGGAGCGTGGGGCGGCAGGAGCGTGGGCTGGCTGGTCACATTGCATCTGTAGTCAGGAAGTGGAGAGATAAATGCTGGTACTCAGCTCACCTCCTCCTCAGCCGGGTCTTCCATCCACAGTTAGATCTCTCTGAAAACACCCTCACAGACTTGCCCAGAGCTGTGTCTCCTACATCATTCTAGATCAGCAGTTCTCAACCTGTGGGTTTCAACCCTTTAGGGGAGCACATCATGTATCCTGCATGTTGAATGTTTATTTACATTATGATTCATAACAGTAGCAGAATACAATTTTACAGAATTATTGTTATGAAGTAGCAACAAAATAATTTTATGGTTGGGGGGGTCCCTACAACATAAAGAACTGTATTAAAGGGTTGCAGCATTAAGAAGGTTGAGAACCGCTGCTCTAAATTCTACCAAGTTTAAAATTAATATTAACCATCACAGATACCTGGAGAAATCTCCTCCTGAGGGTCTTATCCCTATCTGATGTGTAGTCACCCCACATGAGTCCCCATACCCCACACAGCCAGCTTTGGGCTCCCTAGAGGAGATAGACTCGGGTCTGGGCCCTCAGGGGTGCCGAGGAGACACCTTTTACAGAAAGAGGGAGGCACAGCAGATCGAGGAGAGATCCTGCAGCCCCTCAGCAGGCATTTTCCATGCACATTCCACATGGCAAGGCTTTTCTAGGCACAAAGCTCTTGGAAACAGAGAAAGCTGAGACAGAAGTCAGTACCTGGCCCAGCTTAGAGAAAGGGGGTGACAGAGTTGGTGTATCCAGTGTGTGCTCCCACGCTATGCCCATCATTCCGCAAGGAAAGCAGGTCCAAGGCCATGACTCAGCGCTGCTTAGTGGTGGAACATAGAAGACCCTCCTGCTTGCCATGCAGTGGTCCTCTACCTGCCACAGCCCATGAGAGAAGCCAGGTCAGGGCCGGGCCTGAAGAGACTGGGTGAGGAAGGATGGACAGAGAAATGGCCTCCAAGGTCCACCTCCTTTTCAGACAGGCAGTCATCTTAGCAGCCTGATGCGATGTCACCTCTCCCAATCCCAACCCCAGAGGTCTTTCCCAGTCTGTGTCACTTGCTTTATGGTCTCGAGACAATCAGTTTGTCTCCCAAACTCCTGTTCCTTTAGTTCTAGGAGCTGAGAGATGGTGGTTTACACACTTCTAATTACGGCGCATCCATTTCCCATGGTGGCTGAAGGAAATGACCACAGCCAAGTGGCTCGGCCTCAGTGGGTTCAGGTCAGAAGTTATTGCAAGCCACCCTCAGGACAGGGTTGCTTCTTATGAAAACTGGAGAGAAGCCATTTCCAGCTCCAAGGGCCCCTGCACTCCTCCGCGCATGCTCACCTGCATCTGCCAATCAAACACCTGGGAGAGAAAGGGATCCTTTTGGACTTATGTTCTCAGATGGTCCAGCTTAACTGAGTTTCCTTGGGGCCTGGGGGCGGGATGGGATGGGGTTTCAGTGCATCCTGTTGGAAGCACGTGGCAGAGAAAAACAGCTCAACACCTAGCCAGAAGCAGAGAGAGGAAGAGACCAGGGTTCCGTGGCCCCTTTCAAGGGTGCACCCCATTGACCTAAGGCCTCCTGTACAGTCTCATCTTTTAAATTCTCACCACTCCCCAATAGTGCCTCCTCCCCAGGGATCAAGTCTCTAACACACGGGCTTGGGCCGCTCGAGACCTAACCTGAGCATCCCTTTCCCTGTTTCCCTGTGCAGACTCCATGACCTCATCTATCTGCCTGTCTTTAGACGTCAGCTCTGATTAAGTGTGGTGTGTTCCCGGTTATGGGATTTGTCTATATTGGGGCAGCTTCATTTCTGCATGCCACACCCAGAAGTCAAAAATATCTTAAGGCCTTGGGCAAGCTGGTCCCTGTAGACCTCAACATCTCCCACTGTGAAGTGAGAAGGTCATGGTGACCATCAATCACCTCTCCTGGCCGCTTTGAAAGTGGTGAGTTGACATGTGTCCAAGGGGCTTACAAAAGGCCAGGTGCTGGATTTCAGGTGAATTCTTTATTCCCAGGGCACCCCTGTCACCAGTGGCCGTGATGCTCACCCTCTTGCTGGCACTCATCATGTACTTTGCTCTAGAAAGCTATGCCCCACCCCCACAGCACCCCAGGAACGAGCATGGTTCTGTCAACCAAGCGCTCTGCTAAGTTATAATCTCTTGCTTCTTTTCACAGAACCCCAGGGGCCCCTGGGATTTGGGAACTGGGGAATGTCACTCAAGGCTGCTTATTGAGCACCAAACAATGGCCCTTCATGAGGTCAGCTGGCAGCCTAGCAACCGCTCAAGCCCTTAGTAACGGCCCCAGAAGTGTTGATATTTACCCAATGGAAAGTTTCCCTTATCTTGATAAATGCCCAATTCCTTCTCCAGGGCACTTGCAAGAAGCCACACCCACTTAGAGTGGCAGTCCCTCTTTCTGAGCAAGCCTACGCAGAGAAATGAGCCCAAGACTCATCCCAGCTTTGAACACCTCTCCAGGCCTCAGTTTCCCCCACTCAGTGGGTGTCAGACATAAAGAGCACTAAATAGTGTGACTATACGCCCCTTGTTTATCTAGAACCTTCAAAGTGTCCTTACCATTCTCAAGGCTCCCCAGTGAGAGAATCACCCACCCACGAGGCCACTGCCAGCCTTTGGTCCCATTATCCTTCCCTCCATCCTCTTCCTCGGTCCTGAATTAATTTAAAATAACCCCAATATTTTGGGAGCCCTTCTCTAGGTCATACCTGGAGCTAGGCACTGAGGAAACTGAGGCCGGCCAGACCTGGTCCTTTCTTTCTGAAGCTCCAGATTCTGGGAAGAAAGTGCCTAAGCACTCTGCAGACGTCTAGGATGGAATCCAGAACCTCCCCTGCTCGTCCCCACCAAGCTATTTTAGTCCGTAATAATACTCCTCAGTATGCTGGTGGCATTTTGCAGTCTCTAAAACACTTCCCTTGTGTTACCTCATTTAACCCTGACGTCATCTGAGGGTGAGAGTCTAATATGTCCCCATTGCACAGACCAGAGCTGAAGGTCACAGGACCTGGAGAGCTGTGGCCTTGGGAACCATCTCGGCCTCCACTTCCTCCTTCCTTTCCTGCGAGCTTGAATACTGTGCTAATGCCTGCTTCACAGGACCATCTACAAAGGAGATAGGCAGCACTCAGAACCTCCTTTAAACAACGGCAGCTGTCCAACACTAGCCCCTCAGCAAAGCTGTGCATGACCCCAGCAACCTCCTGAATATACACATTCAGACATGTCCCCAGACCCCACAGAAGAGCTTCCTGATCCATTTTAGAATTCAGGAAACACCTCTGGGCTGAGACCCCAGCTCTGCTGCGTAGCCTTGGCAACCCCCAACCTCAGCTTCTCCATCTGTAAAGTGGGCTAAGTCTGGATTGTTCTGAGGATGGAGTGAAACAAAACAGAAAAGCAGTGTTCTGGACTCAGCTGGACTGGGCTGGGAGTGTGACTTAACTGGACAGTATTTGCCTAGCTTACTAAAAGCCCTGAGATTGATTCCCAGCACCACATAAATTAGTATGGTGTTCCAAGCCTGACACCTCAGGATTATTTGGGTGGAAGCAGGAAAATCAAAGGTTCAAAGTCGCCCTTGACTCTATATGGAATTTGAGGCTAGCCTGGCATACCTGGGACCCTGTCTCACAGTAGACCTGGCTGGGCAGGAGGCTCTGCAGGATGTTGGTGTTGGGATCTGACTGTGGGAAGGAATGGACAGGCGGCCCCTCAGTCTGAACAGAACCCACTTTAGTGAAAAGCCCAACAAGGCTTCTGTGCTGGTTAGTTGGTTTTTGTTGCTGTTGTTGTTTTTGCAACTTGACACAGGTTAGAGTCATCTGGGAAGAAGGAATCTGAATTGAGAAAGTGATTCTATTATGTTGGCCTGTAGGCAGCATTTTCTTGATTAATGATTGATGTAGTACCAAACAGTCCATTCTGAGTGGTACCACCCCTGGGCGGATGGTCCTGGTGGCGTTAGAAAGAAGCTGAGCAAACCAAAGGGAACAGACCTGGTAGCATCATCCCTCCATGGTCTCTGCTTCAATTCCTGCCTCGAGACCCTGCCCTGACTTCCCATCATGATGCTGTAAGTTATACAAGGAAATGAACCCTTGCTTTTGGTCATGGTGTTTATCACAGCAACAGAGAGCTAACTAGAACAGCCACCTTCCCCAAGCTTGGCATCTAACCACATCCCCTTTGAGGGGCTCAGCTGATGAAGCTGTTTACCAAAGCCCAGATCACTATACAGGGGGAGCAGGGCACCCCTCACCCATGCTTTACCAAACTCCACGGGGCAAAGCTGTCAGATACCCTGGTGCCACCTAAGTGGTTTCCCACCCACGCCCATGCCATGAGCTGAGTCACCCGGCACTGGCACCGAGGCGGACTGTGGGAAGGGTGTTCCTTCCTCTGCTGCAGAGCTACCGCTGCAGGCAAGCTCCCAGAAAGCCAGAACCCAGCCCGTGGCAGGTGCCGGGAGGGGCCTTATGCAACTTCTGACATTGTTTAAAATCATTTCTACAGAAAAGCTGGGACCCAGGCTGCAGTAGGCACAGCTACATTTTCTTATGTAACCTTTAGCATTGTTAAAAAGCAATACATGTTAACAACTTTCATTTGCCCAGGGCCTCAGACATCTGGCCCGGCCAGACCTCCTGTTCTGCTCTCAGCAGCTCGGGCAGAGGTTAGAGCCAGCTTTGAACAGGTGAGGAAAATAGGGCTTGTTCGGGGTGGCATGACCCTGACAATCGCCCAGGGGCAGTTCTGCACCCAGCTCTCTACCAGCCAGCCCAGGCACTATTGGGAATTGAAAAGAAACAGAACAGGTAAATGTGTTACATTTGATTCTTTTCTTGAATAAAATAGTCATGAGTAGCTCTTAGCTAATGGCAGGTGAAAGGGCTGAACTCTGACGTCTGAAACAGAAAACAGGACTAAGGAGCTGTCTTAGTGGGTAAAGCCCTGTGCCACCAAGCCTGATGACCTGAGTTTGATCCCCAGGACCCACATAGTGGGAGGGAGAACTGGCTGCTACAAGTTGTCCTCTGACCTCCCAGGTGTGCACCATGGCACACACACACTAATAATAAAAAGAATTTGTTTGAAAGAAAGGGAAGTGTATGTCTAAGTTTATTAGTGTCAAGCAGGAAAGTGTGTTTATCACAAGATCTTTTATTTGACTGGTTGATTTAGTGCCCGTGTGCGTTCATGAGGGTGGGGTGTTCACATTCCACAGTGTGCATTTAGAGGACAACTTGTGGGGATGGGTTCATCTCCTTCCACCATGTATACCCAGGGGATGGAGCTCGGGTCTTCTGGCTTGGCAGCAAATGCCTTTAGCTGCTGAGCTACCTCACCGCCCTGGGAAAATGTCTTTACATGAAACTGAATTGTTCTGCAAGGACATGAAGCCCTGGAACTCAGGACCAAGGAGAAAGGGACTGCAGCTGAGGGCAGTCTTCGGGAAGGTTGATGCTGATCCCGACACCTCTGTCCCTTTCTCTACTGCACCCATCATGTGTGCCAAAGCTGTCACAGGTGTGTACCAATGACTGGCCACACCGGAAACCAAGCTGCCTGCTTTGCCAAGGGTTCTATCTTTCCCCAGTCACTCACTGCTCCTCAGCCGGTGTCTCACTCAATCAATCCATGGCTCAAGAATCAGGGTCCAGAGCAGCTGCATGCAGGGAATAGCAAAGCTCCACAGTCGTTTGGGTGACAGTGTGAAGTTCACATGATTAGCAAAGGAGGGTAGAGAGGGGCAGCCTGCACAGCCCTGTCATGACTGAACAGGCTGACCCATCAGCCACAGGGACAGTGGACCTGCCATGTCCTACCAACAAGCCAGTCTACCTGGAGTGTCTGCTGAGGGCTAGGCCTTGCTGACTGAGACTTGCAGCACCTGTGATTCCTAAGCAGCCGTGAATGTCCCCCTGAGAGGGCACAGTGACCTCACCGGTGTGGCTTCCTACTATTGAAACTTCTACTACTGACTCTGTAGATCTGGGAGTGGCAATGCCTCTTTCTGAGACCGGAGGAACATACAATGCTAGCAGCCAGGAAGCCAAGGAACCTGAAAGGGACATGCCAAGTCTGAATGCGGGTTTTGTGAAGTTGGACTTACTTAGAACCATGCTCTTGTTACATTCCATGGGAATGGAAGAGTGTGTGTTCTGGAAGGGGCAAGTGTTGATCATCAAAAGATAAGAGACCTTCATGCCCCAGATCACACTGGATCTTTCTCCATAAATTATTGCATGGAGGAAAATGTGCTTTCTGAAAAGGTAAATGGTCTATAAATTTAGGGTCCTGTTTGTTTCTGTGTTAAATAGAAAAAAAAGAAGACATAACAGTTAGTTTCTCCTCAGGGAACACTGAAGACATATATTCCACAGTAAAGTGAAACATTTTATGTTCTAGCATGGTTTTGACTCCCCAGCAAGGTGTGCACCCTACATGTCTGCTGTAGAGCTCAGTGCAGGCTTCAGGTGTAAGCGTGTCTTGTGGCCTCCTGTTAGAATGGACATCTTTTGCCTTTTATTATTCTCTGGTATCTGGTCTCTCTGTCCACAGTCTCTCTTTCCTGTGACTGGCAATCATAAGACTCACTCAGGCAGGCTTCTCAAGACTTCTCTTAGGGTGTAGGTGATTGTCATCAAGGTCTGGAGGCTTTTAACACTGTGTGACAGACATCCTATCAGGATATTAGAAACACATATGAAATTTGCAGCCTGACCATTTTCTTACTGGGCTACTTGACTCAACTTGGGAAAAGCCGGGCTGTACCTTGAGCTGGTGGCTTCCCCTGGTGGGACCATGTGGCTCCCTCTCTCAGTTCCAGATGGTTGAGCAGGATCAGCTGCTGCTGTGGGCCCTTACCACTGAGCTGGAATTGCTTCTCCACACTGTCTTGTGCTTTTCATTTATCTGTCACTCCCAGGCTCCAAGAGCAGAATCTACATTACTTGTGTATCTTAAGAGCACTGCATATGACCTAGCAAAAAGGGGAGGTGGGGAGGCAAGAAGGGAAAAGGAGAGGGAGCAAAATGGAATATAAATTATAATCGCTCTGCACCCCACAGTTATTTGCCTCTGGCCTAAGTAATATGACACGCCAAACATGACAGCTTTGCCCCTGCTTATCATGTTCTCACATCCAGCTCTGCACTTGCCATGGTGTAGGTCACACAGATTAGGCACCATACGCATTTGTGAGTCTGTTTATTGTCCCTAAAGCCTTCTCAGAAAGCACTGCCTGATCCACTTAGGTGACAGTCATGGTCCACAGGAGAAGTCTAGACACACTTTTCTGACATCCATGGGTATCTGTCCTCAAACGCACATACCCCTATGCAGACACAGAAACACAGGCACATAATTAAAAACACAAATAAAACTTTTTAAAAGCCTTTGACTGAGTGAGTGAATGAAGAATGAATGAATGGATTGATGGATGGGTGGACTGGTTCATATTCCTCCATGATCATTGCTCCTAAGCCCTCCCATTTGCCCTTACTTCTTACCTCCTAGCGTAAGAACTGGAGAGAAGCCTCCAAGGTGAAGTGGGACTGGAGTCAAGTCCAGCTTTCTGGTCATTAGTCACTTCTGATCTACTACAAGGACTGTCTGAACACCTCCTTGTCTCGGGCCAAGCTCTCTCAGAAACCAGCTTTGGTCTTGTCTTCAGCCTATTTTTTTGTGGAAAGCAATTTTGACATTAGGACTCATGGGCAAGGCCAAGAAAGGCTGGAAGGGGATGGGAAATAAGGCCACACAGGGACAAATGTGTCACCAAACAGTTCTTAACCACTGTGGCCCATTGGAGCTTGGCACACTGGGGGACAGTGAGAGCTAGTTGTGATGGTTTGAAAGAAAATGGCTTCCAAAGGGAATGGCCCTGGTTGGAGGAAATGTGTCAGTGTGGACGTGGGCTTTGAGGTCTCGTATATGCTCAAGCCACACCCAGTGAGACAGACCACTTCCTGTTGCCAGCACAAGATGTAGAACCCTCAGCTACTTCTCCAGCATCATGTCTGCCTGCATGCTGCCATGGCCCACCATGATGATAATGGACTAAACCTCTGAACTATAAGGGAGCCACCACAATTAAATGTTTTCCTTTATAAGAGTTGTTGTGGTCATGGTGTCTCTTCACGGCAATAGAAATCCTAACTGAGACACTAGTATAAGCCCGTAGCTCATGGTGTTCCCATCCAAGGCAAGGAAGTCAAACCATTTATATACCAGCCCCCAACACCACCCACCACTGGTGGAGGGATGAGCTAGGGAGTAGTACCTGCTAGGAAAGATGGAAATGTGGATATGCAGTGGACCCTGCCTGCCATACTATGATCACATACATCTCTGGTTTCTGTCACAGCTCCATGCTGCTGCTGCTGCTGCTGTGTGTGTGTGTGTGTGTGTGTGTGTGTATGTGTGTGTGTGTGTGTGTGTGTGTGTGTGTGTGTGTGTGTGTGTGTATACATATGTATGTAATAGGGAAGCCACATATTGATGTCAGGTGTCTTTCTCGATTATTCTCCATCTTTATTTTTGAGACATGGTCTCTTGCTGAGTCTGGAACTTGCTGATTTAGGTAGACAGGTCAGCAAGCTCCAGGATTCTCCTGTCCCTGCATCCTCAGCACTAACTTTACAGATAAACACTTCCATGCCAGGCTTTTTTAAAATGTGCGTTCTGGGGAACAAATTCTTGTCTTCATGCCTGCATGGCCAGCACCTCATAGACTGAGCCACCTCCCTAAGCTGCACAGTCTTGGAGAGCTGTCCTTGGTGTGCAGTAAGCACTTGACGTTTGGTGCCCTGTGGAGTCTTCGTCCAGCACACCATGTGTGATACAGAATGGGCACCCATGGAACCAGCTCCTTGGAGTTCTCTCACTATCTGCAGGGTAGCATGGTCATACAGAGTGCCAGGTACTGAGATACAACAGAGAGTCTAAGGAATGGGATCCTGGGTATCCAGCTTGCGTGGTCCCTCCAGGCACATGGAGCAGGGCTGGAGCACTGAGGACAATGGGGGCTGCCTCGTTCAACCCAGTCACTTTATAGAAAGGAGCCGTTGGTCCCAGGACACATGGCTGCAGGGTAGCTCTAGGACCAGCCTCCTTTTAAAGCAGAAGTCAGACACATTGAGGACACTAACTTTCCCAGCCTTGCTGCTAAGGTGCTCAGTTCATTTCATAGTGTTGGGAACACACTCGGCAAATGCCTCACCTGAGTGTGTTTCCTGGGTTGATTCTTTTCCAACTCTAGCACACGATGGTTTTGCCTTACTAGGGGCTTCAGCTCCCCTGGGAGGTGTGTGTAAAGTCCATGTCTGTAGATTCCTTGTGAACAAGCATTCAAAAGTTCCATGGAACAGTTGATTGGGAGCACAGCTCACATTCCCTCTCTGAGGCTTTCTTATCTGTAAAATGAGGGTCAAGAATGCTTAGAAAGGTCTGAATCTCCAGGTCTCACTGATAATGAAATAGTGTTCTCCTTAGTGATGGTGGGGCATTGGGAGTGGGGTGACCCCACGACAGACAGGTTTTATGACTTCTTTCTTCCCATGAGTTGTCAAACCCCGAAGGTCCCAGGAATGCTGGGGCAGCTCCTCTGCCCCCATGACACACAGTCATACAATGTGACCTCAGCAGATCTGAAAGGACTCAGAGGCTTCTAAATCTTATGTTAGGGAAAATGAGGTCTTGCCCAAGGTTGGGAAGCTTAGCAGTAGTCATCTCCGGGACCCAAGGCTATGGGTTCCCAACATCTGCTATTTTCTAACATCTGCTATGAGAGCTGTGTCCAGGATGCTCAGCCCCCACCACGAAGCCTAGCCTCTCTCCTCTCCCACATGTAGATCAGCCAGCCCCAGCCGCTCGGAGTGCTGGGGTGTTCAATCCCCACAGCAGGCACCATTTCCGCCTCTGAGTTGGTGTGCAGCAGATGGCTCAGGGGCTATTTTCAACTCAAGAGAGGACGTTTCACAAGAGGATAGGGCTCACAGACGGGGGCAGTGGGTCTGGAGCTCGGGCCAGCATGCATTGCCTAGTGTAGGAACCCATAGCCTCAGCTCCCGTCCTGGCTTGGGTCTCTCTGCGCACTGTGGGGTATGTGGCCTCCTGGAGGGCATTGGTCTCCCCACTCATAGACTAGGACAGGCAGGCCATTAGTAGAACTTTGACATCATCAGCCTGGGCAAGTGGGCCTCGGGGAGAAGAGGCAGGTGCAGTGGGGGCTTTGAGAGAGCAGCTCTTTCTGAAATGGGAAGGTCTCTGGGCCTATGGAATGGAACTGTCCAAGGTACATAAGTTACTGTGGCCAAGTGGGCCCAGCAGGTGGCGAGGCTGGTGGCTGACAGCCACTAGGCTGGGGCCTGAGACCCAGCCAGCTCCTTGCTTCCACCTGAGGTCTCAGCCTGGACAGAGGGACTGAGAGGGGAAGGTCCCAGGGAGCATGCTCTGGGACAGGATAGGGGAGGGGGCATCCTCCTGCTGGATCCTGAAACTCAGCTCCCAGGCACTTTGTGGTAAATAGGATGTGGGCAAGAGAGAGAGCCCCATTCATAGGGCAAGAGCTGCATATCTTGTCTCCCAGCACAAAAGTACTGTGTGCAAGTGAGTTTTCCTATATGCTATGTTTACTACAGAATATAGGGAATTTGAGGCAGTATTATATAATCAAACCTTTGCCTTGCTAGTGTTGGCATCCAGAGGGACCCTATTTTTTTTTAGCACCATTTCTTCTTTCTATTCAGTGCACACAATAAGTGTTACAAGTCTTATAAGCAGAAATCCTGTTTAGTTTCATTTTCTACATTTTTTTGCTGGAGTTTCAGATATTTGCCTGGGTTGTTAAATTTATTTGAAAACACTGTTTTTATAGATGCGTAATAATTTACTCCTATGGCTGATGCATAATTTACTTAACTTCATCTATCTCATTAGGACACCAGTTAGCTTACCTCTAGTCATACCTAACTGTCTCTTTAAGAGCATCGTTGCACCCACTGCATGCACATGCTTGTAATCTCAGCAAGTTGAGGTAGGAAGGTAGTGGGTTCAAGACTAGACTTAGCCATATAGTGAGACCATGGTTCAGATATCAAACCCAGGGCCAGAGAAATAGCTCAGCAGGTAAAGGTGCCACTCACACAGGCCTGACTGCCTGGGGTTGATACCCAGAGCATAAGAATCACTAATATGTACCTTTGGTCGGTACCTGGAGTATAAGAGGTGCTGGTGTGTTCCTGTGGTCAATGCCTGGAGTATAAGAAGTGCTGGTGTGGCCGGGCGTTGGTGGCGCACGCCTTTAATCCCAGCACTCGGGAGGCAGAGGCAGGCGGATCTCTGTGAGTTCGAGGCCAGCCTGGGCTACCAAGTGAGTTCCAGGAAAAGGGGCAAAGCTACACAGAGAAACCCTATCTTGAAAAACCAAAAAAAAAAAAAAGAAAAAAAGAAGTGCCGGTGTGTTCCTGTGGTCATTGCCTGGAGTATAAGAAGTGCCGGTGTGTTCCTGTGGTCAATGCCTGGAGTATAAGAAGTGCCGGTGTGTTCCTGTGGTCAATGCCTGGAGTATAAGTGCTGGTGTGTTCCTGTGGTCAATGCCTGGAGTATAAGAAGCGCTGGTGTGTTCCTGTGGTCCCAGCATTCCTATGATGAGGTGGGAGTGAATGAAGATAGGAGAGTAGGCTATGTATGCAGTACAAGAGCAGAAACAAAGAGACCCTGACTCAAAGACACTATAGAAGATGAGAGCCGACTCCTCAGAAGTTGACCTCTGACCTCCTCACATGTGTTGTGTTTCTCACAGGCTCGCACTCACTCATCAGACACTCAGACACAAATAAAAATAAGTGAATATTTTTCAAAAACCATTTTCCTAATATAACCACATTCTGAGGCCTTGGTGTTTGTGCTCATCTGCATTTGGGAGGGATATGATTCAGCCCCCTGCCCAGGAGACAGCATCGTCAAAGAGAGGCACAGGGAAGGAGCCGAGGCCGCCATGCACACTGAGCACCCCTTCTCCAAGGGCTTGGACCAGACATATTCCAAGGTCAGAGCTTTCCTGGCTTCAGAATGCACATAGCCTTTACTGGCTGAGCACCTCAATATGAACATCAGAAACTCAAAATCTAAAAAATTTGGGGGGCAGACCTAACAGTTGTTTCCATTTAGAGAACATTTTGGGTTTCAGGTTTTTCAGGTGGACACTGGTTTTAAGGATTTCTTTTTTACTTTTAATTATGTGTGTATTTGTGTATCTGTGTGTGAGTTTATGCACATGAATGTAGTGCCCACAGAGGCCAGAAGAGGGCATTAGATCCCCTAGAGCTGGAGTTACAGGTTACTGTGAGCCACCCATTTGTCTTACCTCTTAATGAATCCTTTTTTTAGTATGTGTTAATGAGCACACACCCCATGTGAGTGTGGTATGTGGGCATGTGAGCCCACACACGTGGACAATTTTGTGAAATTGTTTCTCTCCTTCAACCTCTATGTAGACTCCAAGGGTCAAACCCAGGTCACCAGACTCAGCACCAAGTGTCTTTACCCACTGAGCCATCTCACCAGATGACTCATCATTACCCGATGACCCCTTTGCCCATGCTCAGTTTTGTAAGATCACACCGTTCATTGAGTTGTATACCCCCAAGTGTTCATACATTTTATCATGTGGTCTCAATTTTAAAAAATCATGCCTGTTGCCTGACCACTGACCTCTGAAGAAAATCATCTTCAGGGCTGGACAGCCATCAAGCCCACAGTGGCAGGTGCAAGTTTTCCCAAAGGTTTTCATTTTGGAAGTTCAGATTCTTGTCTTGGATAACAAGTGCTGCCCATTGCTTTCTTTGGAGAGATGAGCACACTGGGTACATTGTGAAGAAACTGCCCGCCACACACCCAAGTTAAATAGCCATCTTAGCTCCTTAACTTGCCAGTTATTTCGGTTCAGATGGTCTCCCATGAAATCAGCTGTTACATCAGCTAGCAATGTGAAGCACTAAACATACAATTTCCTCCCTCAGCCTCCAGAGGCAAGTACTCTATGCCACCTACTGTGTTCTCGAGTGCGGAAAGTTCATAAAAACAACCATTCTCCCTGCTGTGTCCAGGACACTCACACCTGTGGACTAGCACAGCCACAAGTATGTGACAGTGACAAATACAGTGACCCTAATACACACTGCCCACTCTGGCTTTGTGCTCAACCTCTAGGGCCTTCATTCAACATTGCTGTTCAAATACTGTCTGTGAAAAATGCCACAGTGTGTTTGTGTCACTGTCCTGGCTGGTTTTGTGTGTCAACTTGACACAAGTTGGAGCCATCAGAGAGGAAGGAGCCTCAGTTGAGGAAATGCCTCCATGAGATCCAGCTGTACAGCATTTTCTCAATTAGTGATCGATGGGGAGGGCCCGGCCTGTTGTGGGTGGTGCCATCCCTGGGCTGGTGGTCCTGGGTTCTATAAGAAAGCAGGCTGAGCAAGCCATGGACAGCAAGGCAGTAAGCAGCATTCCTCCATGGCCTGTGCATCAGCTCCTGCCTCCGGGATCCTGCCCTGTTTGAGTTCCTGTCCTGACTTCCTTCAGTGATGAACAGCAATGTGGACGTATAAGCCAAATAAACCCTTTTGTCTTCAACTCGCTTTTTAGTCATGGTGTTTCTCTGCAGCAATGGAAACCCTAACTGAGACAGTCAGTCTGGGAATTGTTTTGTCTGAGACCTCTGAAAGGCTTTGGGAGCTCTCTCGGGACATGATAAACACACTTTGAGAATCAGCAGCCGTACCAGTTACCCTCCTGTTGCTGTGATGAAGTGCCTGACCAAGGCGGCTAGAAGGAAGGTTGTGCTTTGGCTCACAGTTTAGAGTCCACCGTGGAGAGACAGGCGTGACAGCAAGAGAGGCGGCCGGTCACATTGCACCCAAAGTCAGGAGCAGAGAGATGATCGCTGGTGCTCAGCTCACTTTCTCCTTCGTATTCAGTTTGGGACCCTAGCCATGGGATGGTGCGGTCCACACTCAGGATGGGACTTGCTGTTTCTTCCATTAAACCTTTCCGGGAAAGCCCTAGAGACAGCCCCAGGGTTCTGTCCCCAGGTGGTTCTAAATCCGGGCAAGCTGACAGTGGAAGTTAAGCATCACATGGACTTAGGGAAAAATACAGAGGGAACATGGAGCGGAACCCGAGAAATGTGTAGGACTGAAGTCACATGATCTGCATGTGGCCAGTAGGGAACTGCATGGCCTGGGCATGGGGTCTGTTTTCTGTTGGAACTAGGCTCCTGCGAGGACTTTTGTAATGAGTGGCCTTACTGTGCAAGATGGGGGGGGGGAGCAGCATGTGACTGGACGGGAAGCCAGACAAGAGAGTCTTGCTCTGCTAACACCTCACTCTGATGAGAACAACAGGTTCCCAGGAGACCTCGCTCTCTGTCACTTTGAGGGCAGCACCCCCAGTGGCCTGCCCACCTCCCTCTTGGTCCCACCTCTTAAAGGTCCCACCTTTTCCCAGCAGCACCACTTTGAGGACCCAGAGGCTAGCATGGGAACTGTTGGCAGACAGCTGGTGGTGGGTAAAGAATTGTGGGCCCTTCCGCCCCTCAGGGCTGTGGAGGGAAGGAAGGCAGGCGCAAGTACCCATGCTGATGGCGCATGCTCAGTGAGGCAGCAGCTGCCAGAGCAGAAAGGCATTGGGAACATTCACTTCTTGATTCATGCCATTTGTGAGATCAGCACTGCCCCATCCCCAGGTTCCCTACAGAGACCTAGCAGGGCTAGGGCTTGAGACCTTGAAAATGATTCCAATCTGAGTTTCTAGTATTCACCAAGTCTGCAACTTTGAGGGTTTGCTCCACGCCACCAAGCATCATGTCAACAACGCTGAATAAAAATGCCTCAGAGGCCCCAGTTTCTCTTGTCTCCTGACTGAAAGGAAAGCCTTCCTGAGCCAGGTGGAAACCTGGGGGCCCACGAAGGTGGCAGGCATTCCTGAACATAAGATTTGATTAACAGTGTTAAGATGAGCTGGAGTGTGAGGCACATGCCTGTAATCTCAGCACTGGAGAGGCTGAGGCAGATGGACTGCCATGAGTTCAAGTCCAACCTCTACTTCATAGAGAATTCTGGGTCAGTCCAGGCTAGAGGGAGAAAAACACACAAAAGAAACATGAAGAGAATTCTGGAAACTTTAGGCAAATGGAAGCTGTGTTTAAAGGCTTCTGCTTCCAAGCTGGAGTAGAGTCACTATTCACAATCCTCTTGCTAAGGACGGCAGAAAGGGCCTGCCTTTCAGGATGGCTAAAAGACTGCCAGGTAAAGGGGGAGCACATGCTGGCCAGGAGTGGACGAGACCCCAAGATCCCACAGTGGAAGCTCTGAGTCTTTCCATGGTGAAATTTATCCCAGAGTCAGAACTGAAGAAGCTAGAATTGAGGCCTTGGCGATAGCCACCCATCACCCTGCTCACCCTAGAGAATGCAAAGCCCACGCACATACTCCAGACGCTGGCTACTCTGCCCCCAGCTGATCGCCAAGAAATACAGAGTGGGGGATGGGACCTCCACCATCAGCTGCCTGTAATGAGGAAGGCCAAAATCACACACACACACACACACACACACACACACACACACACACACACACCACACTCGGGGTGGTGTCAGAAAAGGCAGGGACCAGGACTATCAGCTCCACGGTTGGGGTGGAGGGAAACAACACAAAACCCCTTTCCAGTTCCCATGGCACCAGAAGAAAGCTCACGGGAGTCTGTAAGGACTCCAAACTTTCCAACTAGAAGGATCCCTAACCCCACTCACCAGCATCAAGGACCCCCCACCAGTAGAGGCTAACTGGGAAAAGTGGATGTGGTCCCCTGTGTAAAATTAGCAAGCAGGCATTCCCCTGCATCTGCTGGAATAGGGCAGAGAAAGCCAGCTGAAATGGAAGGTTTAAATGAGTCTCGTGACGTGACAGGTTTCCAGGGAAAAATCATTCATATCGGAAACACCAGGAAGAAGTCTGGCTCGGTGGAAAAGGGCCATCAACAAATGCCAACCTAGATGGCAGAGACACCAGAGGCAGCTGACACGGATTTCACGGTAGCCAGTATGAACAGTTCGGGGAACTGCTCTGACCCCTGGAATCCAACTTTTAAATTATCAGAAAAGAATAGAAATCAAACGGAGATTTTAGAACTGAAAAGTACTCCTGAACACACACACACACACACACACACACACACACACACACACACACCCTCAGTGGATGTGCTTTATAGCAGACTAGAAAGGGTTGAAGAAAGAATTGTTAAACTGGAACATAGAATGATGGAAATGACCTGATTTAAATAACAAAAAGAAAATGTCAGGAAAAATGTCAACAGAGCCTTAGGGCCCTGTGGGACAATTAACAAGGCTCCTGCAAAGTATTAGTATTTGAATAAAATAATGACTAAAAATGCCCCTAAATTGGCACACACACACACACACACACACACACACACACACACACACACACACCACATACAAAATGCATACATAAAATAAAAATCTAAATCAGTCTCCAGTGAATTATCCTGAGTGAAACAAAAAGGTTAGTAGGAGAAAGATCACCTAGCGCCTGGCTTTTGTCTCTCACATCACTGACAATCAGTATTCTTCAGCCAGAGGGCAGGGTAAGGTGGGGAGGGAATGGGATGACTGTACAGACAGAACTAAGGAGGCCTTGTGGTAGGGGGCAGTTTCGTGCCTTGACTGTGGTGTTGATGACATGTAAGTGCACTGTGCAGCTGCTGCCGTGAGAATGGACTTTAAGAAGTGTCTAAGGTCACTCACCTGGTCTTGATGGCAAGCTGTGGTTATCAAGAGTGTGGCTGGGGGAAGGGGCACAGGGCCTCTCTGTGTATTTCTTTGTAACTTCCTCCTATGTGATGACTACCTCAATGGAAAAAGTGGCGAATAAATGGATATATAGATGATTGATGTGTGGATGGATGGAGAGGCAGAACTGGTAAAGGTTGTGCTCCTTGTGCAGGGAAGGTCTCTCTCTGTCTCTGTCTCTGTCTCTCCTCTCTCCCTTCTCCCCTCTACCCTCTCTTCTCTATCCTCTCTCCAGAGCACACACCATAATCATTCCACCACACACCCTCATAGCCCTTGCCAGCCACAGATGAGGGGACATCCCTCAATCACTGCCAACTGGTGGGCTTGCTTTCCTGCAATGAGCTTGAAACCTGGGAAGGGTGAGATCCACAAGGCAGCTTTGAAGAGTAGACAGCCTGAGTGTGTCTGGGCTAGCCAAGGGAGAGGAGGAGCAACCTGCTTCCACTTCTATCTCTACCCAACATTGGTCACCCAATTCTAACCATGACCATTTCTCCCCTTTTTCAGAGCTGAACCTGGTCACACAGTCCCCAGAGCCAGCAAGACATGGGCCCCATTGTACAACTCCTGACACCCCTGATGTGACCAGAAGACGTGGAGGGGTGAGTTGAAGACTGAGGTCTTTTGGGGGGTAATTGCAGTGTGAAAAGAAAGATGCTATGTGTGTGCATGTGTGTGTGCATCTGCATCGGTAGAAGGTACTAGTGGAGGGTCCACTAGGCAGGAATGAAGTGTGTTTTGAAACAACCACCTTCCTCTGCTACCTGGTTGGGGACACGCGTATCAGTTATCATTCCCAGAATCTCTTTGGCATTGAATAGGGGTGCAGTAGAGATTCAGATCAGCTTCGTGTCTGTCACCTGACTGACCTGGTCTCAACCCTGGGTCTGTTCTTGCCATTCCTGGTGCTGGTGATCCATGCAGATCCAACACTGCCTCTGCCTTGGGAGGACAGACAGACAGCTGCCCTGGCTCCTTTTCTACCAGTTGGGCTGACATGGAAAGTTAGAGGTGAGGCTCAGACAGACTTTCTGTGACAGGTGCTGAGAGCTGAGAGGGGACAGACAGGACCATCCAGCCAGGTGGCAATGGCGTGTGTGGGGCCTGGACTCAGGTCTAGATTCAGAGCCTTGGTTCAGCCACTGGGGCTGCCTCTCTGGGTCTCAGTCCCTCCATTTGTAATGTGGGGACAGCAGTGGCTACTTGTGACAGCCAGGAAAATGTGTTCCTGTAAAGTACTGAGTGGAGTGGATGGGACGCAGGACCACATGTCGAGCGTATGGTCATGACAGGTGCCTAATCTATGCCCATTAGAGAGGCAGCCCACTCACTGAGCTCAGGGGGCCACAAGGCAAAGCCAGTACAACAGAAGCTCTTTGGGGGTTCCCGGGGTGACCATGCCTCTTCTGTGCTCTGCAAGCCTTCCTTTGGGTCCCTGTTTTTGCTTTACTACATCCATGGATAATGTATAGACCTTGCGGTTCGTGCATGTATGCCAAGAGCTGGTGCTGCTCATCCTCTGGCCTCAGACCCATCTTCTGCTCCATGCTAGCATCCTCTGCTGAGCCCAGTCACCGCCCCTGAACTTCCTGTCAGAGTGGACAATACTTGTGTGCCCTCTTTCCTGTCTTCAGCATCATTCTCTTGAAATTTGGTTTCTTGTCCAAGCACTTGGGAACTAACCAGATTATTTCCAAATATATTCTGCAATTGCTCACATGTTTGTTTAATGCCATCTCTTAAATACCAAGCAACTGATAAGTCACAACAGATATATGGGCATCTGAACCCAGCAGTTTCAGGTGTAAGTATGGGTGAGGAAAGTGGTCAGATAGCCATTGATGGGCCATCCACAGAGAGAGATGACATGGCCCCTAGTGCGTCACAGGCCTCCCATGCTCATAGTTGGCAGTAGGATCGAGTCTAGGTTTGGAGTGGAGTTGGGAACTATCAGTCTGGCCTAGTCTAAGTCTGTGTCAAAACCTTCACCAGTCTACCCAGCATCCTCACAGTGCCCTGGGCCAGGCATGGGCTAAACACTCAGAATCATGTTCCAGGAGGCTCCAGAGCTCCCTCCTCAGAAGCCCTGGGATCTGGGGAAGTGGAGAGGGCTGATCCATCCTCCCATGAGCCTCCTCACTGCTCGGGACCAGAGCCAAGGGGCCCCTCCCCCAAAGGCAGGCCCTCCAGCAGCCCCAGAAGGATCCTACACTGGAGCTGCCTGAAAAGAGCAGTGTCCTGTGTCCTCCCTATGGGAGCCACAAATCCCACCCCTGCCAAGAGGAACATCCAGAGAGAGAGAGAGAGAGAGAGTTGGAGAGCTGAACCATCTAAGCCTGTGCAGGAACATTACTGGAATCACCACAGCTGATCACAGTAGAAACCACAGGTGCTTCCTTCCACATAAAAACATTTAATTGACAGATCTTCCACATCCAAACAGTGTATTAAGCTGATCATATGGAACGATTCTCAAAATGCAACATGCCCCAAATTAGCAGAAAAGTAGGAGCAGGAACTAAGGATGCATGCAGTGACTCAAAAAATAAAATGACAGCCGTGAGGAGTCAAAACCAGATTCAAGCACCTATTAGCCAGGTGTGGAGGCCCACAGCTGTAATCCTGATATTCAGGAGGCCATCCTGGGCTACCTCGTGTCAAAAATCAAACAGAAAGAATTCAGTTCTCCTTAAGGTATCAACAATACATCGTCCCTCAGCATCCACGAGGGACCAGTGGATGCTCCAGTCCCTGACATAACGCGGTGCGGCATTGGCTCATAGCCCAACTGCATCTTCCCACACGCTTAAGCCATTTCTCTCTGACTTTCAAAGCCTAGTGCAGCATTGGCACCGCATAATAGCTGTTGCGTAGTTCAGGGAGTAACAAGAGGAAAGCCTGTATCTGTTCAGTAGAGATGCAATTAAAAAAAAAAAAAATGCTGGGGCCAGCGAGATGGCTCAGCAGGTAAAATGCTTGTGATGCAGCCCTGGCGACCGGAGTTCAATACCCAGAACCCACGTGGTACAAGGAAAGAATCGACGCCACAAAGTTGACCTCTGACCTCCACACACGGATGTGTCTCCCACCCCCTGCAGTCACCTCCTCTTCCCACTTGTGCACCTGTCTCTGTGTCCAAAGACCTCATCTTATGAGAATGCTCAGTCACATCAGGTCAGGGCTACCTTGTGGCCTCATTTTAACTCCATTAACTCTGTCAAGACCATACTTCCAAATGAGGCCATATCCATAGATTCTGAGGTTTAGGACTCCAACATGGATGGTAGGGAAGACACAATTCAATCCCCAATTGCATTATAACAGCGTGTAGTTGATCTCCAGTGGCCTTGAATTAATTCATCTATGACTTTGGGAATCTCAAAGATTCAAAGAACATTTACATCATTTTCTAAGATGACAATGTTACTCTCAAAATTACTGCCCCTTGGCTCCCAGGGGCTGTCCCACTAGCTCCTGGCCTCATGGGGTCCATCTGAGTCCCCTGGGTCAAATCCTCCCATGAAGGATAGGATGTGAGGCTGTTCTTTCTCAGCACAACTGGCCTCTGAACACCAGGACGGCATGGCAAGCCAGGGACCCCATCTGTGGGACAGTCACAGGTAGGAATGTGGATGGGAAAGCCATGCCACCAAGGTCCTTCCCACTGGATGCCCTGAGACCCTTGAGGGCTCAACCTGCCCTGGTGTCCGTGTACACTGAGCATGCCCACAAGAAGTGGAATGCCCACAAGAAGACCCCGAGCCCACTGCCCAACTGAGCTGGAATGGGTGGGGTAGACCCCTGTGTTCTTGGCAGTTCCTTACTGTTTGTCTTCTCCTGGCCTCTCAGGGTCTGGAGGCGGGGGTGAAATGTTATCCCAACACCAATACTAGTGTTCCCCGCCCCCCTCCCCAGTGCTCAGCTGAAAGCTGTCTGTCTGTATTCCCATCTGATTCCAGTACTGGGAGTCACCGACCCTGTGAACCGGTCATCTGATGCCAGCACCAGGAGTCACTGATCCTGTGAACTGGTCAGTGTACATTAGGCCAAGATAGAAGCAGTCCAGGATTCTGAATTCGAATCTAATATCAAAAGTCCTGGTGAATCTTGGTACTTCCCCAACCCCAGTTTATCAGTGGCCGAACAGACCTGGTTCCTATCTCCCACATGAGGGGTGTCTATAAAGAGCCTTGGGCAGGGCTCAGCACCCTGCAGGCTCTCTCCTCTCTCTGGTTCTTAGTTTCCTCCCTGCCAACAAGTAAGAGGATACAGAGGTTCAGCCAGCTATACCTGACTCCTGGGGAGTCCAGTGTCTCTATCCACTACCCAAAGAGGCTACAGCAGGGCTGTGCCACGTAAGCTTGCATGTGGTCAGGGTACCCGCTCCCCTCACGGCCTGGGAGGAGATATCCATCGCCTCTAGGCCAGGGGCCAGCCATACAGACCCCTGTACCTCACCAGGCACCTTCAGTCCCAGCTCCTCATTCTGTTGGTTCCTAGGCTCTGAGACTTCAGGACCCTTATGTTTATAAGAACAGCCACAGTGGGAGGAAAGGCTCCCTGAGCAACTAGCTCCTGCTCTTCCTCTGCCATTCTTGTCCTAGGTGAGGCCCAACTTCCAGCCCAGAGGGCTGCTGTTCACGCCTTACCACTATCTGTTGAATATTCTGAGCCAGGAAGAGGTGGAAACAAGAAAACACACAAAGAGTAGAGTGGGCATGCCAGGTAGTAGAGAAAGCATAAATGGGAAGCTCAAACCTGGGGGCTCTGCTGGGTGGCCCAGACCACTAGGCACTCCCTCTCTGGTTGACTAATATGTAGACTGACAGCATCACAGGTTGATGGACAGACCACAGTCCATGTGCCTTCCCCATCCTGCTGTTGCTTCTTGCCATGGTGGCACCAGCTCACCATATCACTGGCCTTGCCCCCTCACTCAGGCCCTGGCATCATGCAGGCAGCCTGGCCAGGTAGCCGATCTGAGGACACCATGGAAAGGTCACCTGAGCTCTTCCCTCCTGTTCATGTGTTTTTGGTGGGGGCTGGGGGCCGTAGAGAGACATGATGTGGCACAGATACTGGCTGTGGCACCCTCTCAGGGCCTCCCTTGATCCCTCTGCAGCCTGGGCACAGCATCTTCTACCTCAGGAGTTGCTGGGTGCTGGGCAGACATCTTATACACGAGGGTGTGCCAGAGGAAACACAGCACTGGCCTTGGGCTGACAAAAGCCCACGGGAAGTTTTGTTTGGTCTCCTAATTCTGTAGCGCAGCTCATCATGGCGGGGAATTCACAACAGCTAGAGCATAAAGCAGTTGGTCCAGGTGTGTGCAGTCAAGAAGCAGAGTGAATGCAGTCAAGATATAGTGAATGCCGGGGCTCAGCTCGCTTTCTCTCTTCATTCAGTCTAGGCCCTGAACCCGTGGAATGGCGCCATCTCACACTTAGGGTGGGTCTTCCCACCCGGGTAACCCAGTCTCAGAGCTCCCACACAGGCACACCCACAGGGCTGGCTCTAGGTGAGTCTAGAGCCCATCAAATGGACAGTATTGGCCATCACAGCCACATGTTGCTTCTCGGGGACTTCAGGCTCCTCATCCCACATCTAACCCCACCGCTGCTCAGCATCAGCACGAGAACCAAAAGCAGACTTGGAATTTCTCTCCTAGCTGAGAGTCATCAAATTTGTAGGTCTTACCATGAGAAGGAACCAAGGGCTCCTCCACAGCCCTGCCCAGTGCTAGAAGCTTCCTAGGTCACTGGCCATTTTTCAGTGTTCTCCAGGTCAACTGCCAGGACAAACTTCCTTTCCAAGGGCAGAGGCGGTTCACAGTTCAGGTGTTTTCTGGTTAAATCACCCCAGTGCACCTCTCTCTGGCTGTCATGACTCTGCTCTCTGTACCATGCCTTGCTTGGGTTCCACATGTCCTCTTCCCTGGGAACATGCTCCAGATCGTTTGCACCCTATGAAAAGCCATCCCTTCATCCTTCTCCGCCCCACAGCTCTCCAGATATCCCTCTGTGACATTTCGCTCAGACACTTGTGTACAAGTCAACCTAAAGGGGCATTTTCTCAATTGAGAGATTCCCTCTTCCTTAACGGCCCCCGCTGTGTCAAGCCAAGTTGACAAAAACCAGCCAGCATACAGGGAATGAACTTAGATCCTCAGGCGTGGGGGCGAGCACCCTTCCAGAGGGCTGTGAACTCTCCAAGGAGGCATGGAGTGGCTGAGGGGCTGGGTGTTAGCCTCAGAGAGGTCTGAGTTGGATTGGCTCACCTATTTCCTCCTAGCTGCGTGGCCCAGAATGAGTCTCACCTCTCTGAGCACAAGCAAAAATGAATTTGGGAGCTGCTGCCTCTCCGAGCACAGGGTCCAGGGCTCGCTTGTCTCTGTAACCATAGTCCCTGAGCTACAGAAGGTGCTTGGTACTTGCTGAGGAAAGGGAGCACAAAGAGGCTGTTGAGGGGCTAGTGAAGTGGCTCGGCAGGTGAAGGTGATTGCTGCCAAACCTAAGGACCTAAGTTCAATCCCTGTGTGCCGTCTGGTTTTGTCAGTTTGAATAGGCACAGCTAGGGCCATCTAGGAAGAAGGAACCTCCATTGAGAAAATTCTCCATCAGATTGACCTGTAGGCAAGTCTGGGAAGGGGGGCATCTTCTTGATTAATGGTTGGTGTGGGAGGGCCCATCCCACGGTGGGTGGTGCTATCCCTGGGCAGGTGGTTTGGGGTTGTATAAGAAAACAGGCAGAGAGCTGGGTGGTGGTGGTGCACGCCTTTAACCCCAGCACTCGGGAGGCAGAGCCAGGCAGATCTCTGTGAGTTCGAAGCCAGCCTGGTCTACAGAGTGAGTTCCAGGACAGGCACAAAGCTACACAGAGAAACTCTGTCTCGAAAAACAAAACAAAACAAAAAAAGAAAAAAGAAAAAGAAAAAAAGAAAACAGGCAGAGGAAGCCGCAAGGAACAAGCCAGTAAGCAGCACTTCTCCATAGCCTCTGGTTCAGTTCCTGCCTCTGGGTTGCCTCCTTGAGTTCTTGCCCTGACTTCCCATCATGACGCTGTAAGTTATACAGTGAAATGAACCCTCTCCTCTCCAAGTTGCCTTTGGTCATGGTGTTTATCACAGCAACAGAAAGCTAACTAGGCCACCTTGGGACCCACATGGTAGACGGAGAGAAACAACTTTTTAATGTCTTCTGACCTCCATGCTCTCCCTATGACACACACACACACACACACACACACACACACACACACACACACCCCTAAATAAATATATGTAATTTTAAAAATTAAGAGGCTGTTGGGTGCATTAAACGATGCAGTCATGGTACGAAGTGTTTGTCGCTAGACGTCCCACACGGTGCAGCACGTCTTCAGAGCAGCCCAGAGCAGCAGTGGAGGTGTGCCCCCCACTCCATACTTAACTAAAAGCACTCTGGTGGGTCATTGTGTGAGGAGAGCAGATCACACATGCCCCCAGCACTGCAGAGCCTCCAAACGCCACTGGGGGCGCCATCACGCACAGACCCTAGACTGGCAGCCTTCGTCCAGAAAGGGTTCATACGGTCTCAGCTTCAACCACAATTCCAACAACTAAGGGCTAGGAAGTAAAGGAAAATGAGAGATGAAATCATCAGGGGTGAGCTCCCAACACTCAAAATGCTTAAAATGGCATCCATGCAGAGCAGGAGGTGACAGGCACCTAGAAACTTGCTCACGTGGAAAGGGGCTGCTTCCTTGGGATGCTGGAAAGTTGGACAAAATACTCCGTGGGAAACAATGAATGTTTTCTTTTTGTTCTTGATAAACCAGAGTGGCAGGGTGTGCTCTCATGGAACAAGCAAGAAATGTCTGGGCCAAGAGATGGATGGCTGCCAGGATCCGTTACCTTTTTTCCCCTAAGCCCAGAGAGGCTTCCTGGAGGAGGCACATCCTGCGCCCTGGCTGCTTGACCCAGGCCCCTCGTGGGCTGACCTCCACTAGCCTCTCACAGTCACATGGTCATCCATCAGAAGCCTCCTTGGGCAGGGCAGCTGGAGTCCTCCTGGCCAGCCTCCCTCCAGTTCCCAATGCAGCTCTTCCCCGGCCAGTTGTACAGGCTGTCCTCAAAAGAAAGGAACTTCCAGGTAGCTGGCCTTCAGCCATGCTGCTGCTGATAGAATCAGGGGGCTGTGGAGGAAGCCCAGCCATGTCTACTACCCACACTGCTTTTGGCAAAGTCCCCTGTTTTGTCAGGGAATGGAAGAGGCCAGGCCTCAACCTCTGGTGCCCAGCCATGCTCCCCGCCCCTTCCCAGCCTGGCTCCCGACTCCTTGCCAGTCCCTAGACCAGAAAGAGAAGCAGCTAGGTATCAGGGGCACCGCCTGCCTCACCTGCTGAGGCTTCCTCAAAGGCTGGGGCCACAAGGCTGCAGACAACTGGATTACCAGCTGATACCAGGAGATCAGAGTGGGAGTTTGTATTGGGAGGCCTGGAACTCAGAAGGGACCCCAAGCAGGATCGATCTCTCATCATCTCTGGATCAGGTATGAGAGGTTGGGTTCATGTGCTACCAGTACCCCAGGGAGCCTGGGGAAGGCAGTTGGTCAGGTGGAAATGCCCAGCATTAAGAGAGACAACCGGGAAGTTGGAGTCTTGGACCAGAGGGAGGCTGAAAGGATGGGTAAGCTCAGTGGATGCTAACAAGGGACTCAGGGGACAGTCCCTGGCTCCCACAGCAGGCCCTCCAGAAGGCTGCTAAAGTATGTGTGAATGGGCAGAAAGCCAAACCGCCTCCCGGGCTGACACCCTTGAGTCACTTACGACACTTATTTCAGGTCTCTGTGACTCCATTTCCTGTCCTGTAAACTGGAGAGAGAGAGAGAGAGAGAGAGAGAGAGAGAGAGAGAGAGAGAGAGAAGCGTAATAGTGGGTACATAAGTGACGTGACCACCAGGAGACTCAAATGATCCAGCCGGTGTGTCCCCCCAACACAGGTGTATGCCAGCAAGTCTGCTCCCGCTGCACATGTCGCTTCAGCCTCAGGGGGGACAGCAAGTCCACAGCGGAAGCTGTTCACACACTTGCAAGGCTTCTTTTACCTTCATGGGTGGCTGTGGAAGAGGCCTCCGGTGCGGTCCCACACCCTAAATCAGGGGATTTGAATCTTCTAGCTAGCATGTCTCAGATTAGTTCCCTGTCCTCCTCATGTGTGAAGTGGTCATGGGGATAGGACGGTCTCTAGGGTACTTATACGTATGAAGTGGCTGTGTACATAAAGGGCTGATCCTGCACCTGGTGTGTCAGTGGAGAGCTACTGTTGTCACGGCCACCACCATCACTTTTTGTCATGGTTGACCCTTGCTACCGTTATTAGGAAAGGGAGACTGAGAGAGAGGCAAGGGCTTGCCTGGGATCATACATCCAGAGAGCAGGCAGGGCACAGCCCCGCCCCAGGCTCTGTTCTCAGCCTTTGATGGTCTTGTCCCGTCTCTGGTTGCCTGTTTCAGATAGCTGTTTGTCCTGCAAAACACTTAGGGTAACCCTAGCAAGAAGTGAACCCTTGGACAGAAATCCCTCACAACCTCATTTCTGGGTTCCAGTCCAGGGGTGCCATGCAGAGGAAGATGGCACTCCGCCTGGAGTCTGGACCTGCAGAGCCCAGGTTGGGGGTTGGCTTTGCCCCCATCCTGGGTTTGACACCAGGTATGGGGTCTTCCTTAGGGATCTGTGGGTCTGCTCATAGATGGGTAGGACCTACCTTAGCAAGCTTGTCTCTGTCTCTCCCACACTGGCCTCACCTGGCAGATCGGGACAGGGAGACAGAGCAGGCAGAGGAAGCAAGGAAGAAGGGCTAGGTTTGCTTCAGGAAGAAGGAACTTTAAACATCTGTCCCCATAACACACCAGCAACAAGAGAATGGTCCCTGGGCTTGAATGCCCCCAGCACTCTGCCTAGAACCTTCTGTGCCTATCTCAGATAATTTCAACCTCAGCTGATCTGATAGAAGGTAGTATGATGCCCATTTCACAGATGGGTAAACAGAGGAGGCCTGCCTGTGTGCAGTAGGGAGACTCCAGGTGCCAAGCCAGTGACACAGGATGATGCTGGCGACTGGGTGGTGACAATTGGGAGTTCTGGGGATGGCGGCAAACCGGAGATCCAGTCATGGGAATGGGACTCTTCAGAGCCATGACACAAATGTATGTGTTTAGTGAGCAAACATGCTAATCTCTGACCGGAACTTACTGTCTATGAAATCAGCATGAGATTCCGCCTGTTTCTGGTAGCTGGTGCCTCCCATCTGAAATATCTTAATTTAATTTTTAAATATTCTGTGCAACTGCCACAGCTATGAGCAGCCTAAGAAGCTGAAGAGACTAAATATAGGGCAGTGGGGAGCCCGGGAGCAGAGCCTGGCATTAGTAGGAAAAAGAAAGCAATTTAGACGGAGTGTGGAGTGTCATGGATATTAACATATGGACACCGGTTCCTTGTGAGATCTTTGCCTTGCTACTGGGAGACATTGATCACGAGGGGAAGTGGGGTGGGGCCAGCACCTCCATGTCATCTCCATGGTATTTGGGCAAATTTAACATTGTTCTACAATACCAACAAATACACAAAGCTGTGTGTAGAAATATGCCCTGCAGGACCTGACAAGACGGCTCGGTGGTTAAGAGCACTTGCTGCTCTTACAGAGGACCAAGCTTAGGTTCCTAGAACCCACATGACAGCTCACATCGTCCTCTAACTCCAGTTCCAGGGGCTCCAATGGCCTCTTCTGGGCCTCTACCAGCCCAACTCACATGCACATCCCATACACAGACCACCCCCCCCCCAAACACACACACATACAAATATATCTTCTTCAATAGATAAACATGCCCCAAGTCTGAATGAGGCCTTAGGGCTGCCAGTTCGCATCCTCTGCTGATATAACCTCTTTTTACAGACAGAGAAACTGGGGCACAGGCAGAGGGAGCACTTGCTCAAGCCTTCAGGCCGGAAAGCTGGTCCTTGCTGTAGTTTTGGAGAGTAGAATGGGGCAGGGGTCTCCCTAGCCACAGGTGACTCCCATGTTCCCCCTGAAACAAATCGCCAGGCACACCCGCTTCCCTCTGCCTCAGCCTCCTGGACTCCCCAGGGCAGAGGCTCGGAAACCAGTGCTCTCACTGGCCCCAGACCCACAAAGCGTGTTCTGGAGCTGTGTGTCACCTTCCACTCCAGCTGTGTTCCCACGCAGTTGCACCCAGGAGCCACTAGAGGTGTCTCTGTGTCACCCTGTCCAGTGCAGAGTAGCCAATCACAGACACACCTGAGTGTTGGATGGGTGGATGAGGGAGGGGGCTAGCTGTGTGGCTAAGGGTACACGGGCATTCCAGGCTGCCAAGAGCACAGTCTCCAGTGCTAGGGATCCAGGCTCCCAGTCTGGCTCTGCATGGACAAGTCACTTCAAAGCTCTCTGTACTTGAGTTTCTTCACCTTCAGATGGGGTTGGTAGTACCTGCACCTTCCCTGGCTGCTGAGAAGCCATCGAGCGTTGATGGGTGTGTGAGGGAGGGGAGGAACACAGCTGAGGAAGGAGGGAGAGAAGGGGAGGGTGACTGTTGGGTGTCATGGAGAGGCAAAAACTTGGACAGAGCCATGGGAGTGCCCACCTCAGAGAAGGGGGCTGGGGACACCTCTGTTCTTTGGTGTGACACATATTTGAGGGAGGCAGTCTGCTGGTGTCCGCATCCTAATCCTCCCACTTGCTGATCATGTGACCTTGGCAAGTGAGTTAGCCTTCTGTCCCTGAGTGTCCCCATCAGTGAACCCAGTATGAAACCCAGGGCGCTCACTTCACGAGGGCCCAGGAATCACATGGTGGGTTAGTAGGTGCACACTGCCTAGTTCTGCCTGCTGCTTCTAGAAGAAGCCCTGGCCAGGGTGGGTGTTCGTTGTGCAGGTGGAAAGGGGCGCCCATGACCAGGAGAGACAGGTCCAAGCAGTGTCAGCTCCCCACATCTCATGTCCAGGTAGCTGCTCTGCCAGAAGTAAGGTTGGAGGGGACCCAGGATACCAGACGTCCATCTCTGTGGCCTCCTTCTACTCCAGTCAGCTTCCAGGGTGGACAGCCTCGGCATCCTAGAAGAAGCCAGTGCTCTAAATTCCTAGGCACGGTCCTCCAATTTTTCAACATTGGCATTTAATTCAATTTTATTTTAAGCTCCAAGCAAAACAAACAAATGTATTTTAAGCTGCTCTTGCAAATGGGCCATTTGTGGTTTCTACTCCAGCCTGGCCTTGCCAATTCGCTTTCTTTCATTTTAATGTTGTGGCAGAGAGAAAAAGGAAACTGAGGCTCAGAGAGTAATGTCTGCACCTCACTACGTGTGACAGCTCTGGGGAGCCAGCGGAAAGTCTCCTTGTCCCCTCTGCCCCATCCTAGGTCACACAAGTTTCCCCTTTACAAAACCACCCAGCTGAGAAGGAGAGAGGACAGTGGAATTTTCCCCTTGGCCCGGAGTTCTGAAGTATGATGTCATGGCCCCCAATGAAGGGTGCAACAGGTATGGAGTGCTGGATGGAGAGGAGGGACATCCACCCCTTTTAGAATCCTAGCAGAGATTGCAGAGCCCCAGCCCTGGGGTGGCAGGTTAGCAACCAGAATTCCAGGGGGTCCCTGGATCTTACCATATGCCACAATCAAGGATGGCCAAGGTAGCCTGCCAGGGAAGAACTGTGAAGTTTGGCTAAGGCAACAGAGCAAAGAAGAGGCAGAAGTTGTAGAGCCAGTTAATTGACAGGTGGGTCCTAGGCAACCCTCCAGGTGCTTTTTCCTTTCATTGAAAAACTACCATTTGGTTCCCATTTAACCTGCTGGCCCTTCCACTTTCTTACCTGTGAAACGGGCACTGAAAGAGTCCTTACTTTGGGAGGAAGATAATATAACATAACATAGGCAGGGGACAAGATGACGGAACTCAGCCTGTGTGGTCCCCAGCGGCTGCCATTGCACCAGCCCTTTTGAGAATCTTCGTGCTGCCCTTTCTACCTGCCCCCTTTCATGCATGCTCATAACCTTCACCTTGAAAATTTGGGTTCGTCTTCCATCTGGGGGAACACCTCTCATGTGGAGGGTTCTATTCTAGACCTTTCCACATCGTCCTTGCCCTCAGAGCAAGCCTGGACCCAGTAGCAGTACTTTTGCAGATGAAGAGACAGAGGTCTAGAAGGGATAGGATATACCTGAGGTTACCCCACATGTGACTCTGGCCTTGATCTCTCTGTGGAAGGAAGCCCACACAGGCTGCTATGTTCTGTGGAGCTGTTAGTGGACCAATAGACAGTGTTGCGTTGAGACCTTCTCAGGCTCACTTCTGTTTGGGGTTCAGTGTGTTTTGCAAGCAAGAGCTGTGGAACTAAAGTATTGACATCTTTTTCTTGGACGGTTTCCAGAATGATCTCCTCCCCAACGCCAGTCAGTGCAGTGCCAGCTTCAGCAGGGGCCACCACAAAGTGAGGGCCTTGCAGCATGATGACCATGAGACAAAAGGGACGTTTGTAGACATGACAGTCACAGGGTGGCAGGGTCTCAGGGAGGACCTCGGGCTGGAAACTTAAGGGATGCAGGATACATTCGGGGTCTTTTATGTCCCAGCTGTGTGACCTTGAGCCAACTGCATAACCTCTCTGAGCCTCATGGAGAGGGTTGTTATGACGAGAGATATAAGCAGTTGGGAAATGAAGCCTGGATGTGCATGGCATCTGTGAGAACAGGACCAGGTCTGAGGCTGGGCTGTAGACCTGGAGGCGGGCAGGGGCAAGATGGAAGCCTAGTAAAGGACTCTGGGGAGCAGCTCAGCTGAGGAACCCAGGAAGAGAGAACTGGACAGGGAGGCCCACGGAAGATCTGTGCCTGGAGCGTACGTGGCTGGGGGCAGGCAAGGGCTCTGCATCTGGGAGGCCTGGTTCACAGCGGCCACACAGCCTGCATCCACATTCTCTGTTCTGTCCACCCCCTGGTCCTCCTCATCTTCCACCCTCAGAGACATGTGGGAAACGGGGTCTGCTGCCAGCCACACCTTGGTTCAAATCCAGTCAGCCTGCCCTAGCTGGTGTCCTGGGCATGTCTCCTCCTCTCTGGCCCTCAGTTTCTTCTATGAATGGGCTGAACTGCTTCCTGTGGGGATGCTGAGGGAGGCAGAGTGACAAGGGGTCTCTGGCACACAAATGCTACTGTGGCAAACAAGGCTGGCTTTCTGGAGCTAATGCTCAGGTTGACTTTGGCCCTCCAGTGACAGAGGGACAGTGCTGTAGGTGGACCACCCTGACACTGGAGTTTACTCTGGAACTCCACTCCTGCGACCAAACGCTTCCCATTAGGTCCCACTTGCCACATTGTGTGAACCCGCCCTCCCCAGGAGCAGGAACAAGGCATCCCCAAACCACAGCTCCACCCACCCGAGCTCTGCCTGGTAGGCTCATGCTGGCTAGGGTCTTGGGCAAACCCTCAGCCACTGTTTGGCTAATGTCTACCAACCACACATGCAGTGCAGAGCTTGTTCTGGGAGCTTCCTCCCGCAAACCAGAAACAGAGCCTCCCCCCACCTTTTATTAGCTTGGTGTCAAAGGGAGTGTCCTCAGGCATCTACAAGGTCCTCCCAAGGCTTATCTACCACGGCATAGCCTAAATGCCACCCTCCAGACAACCATGCTATGCTGTGTGACCCGGGAAGGCTATAGACATGTAGCAATTCAATATGAACCAAAAGAAAAAAAAACCACAAAGGCCAGCCAAGAGCCCACAGTTTTCCCAGCCAGGTCATCTCTGCTGAGGACTCGCTTCCCCTGAGTAGCCAGGTTCTTTGGCCTGCATTGCCTGGAAAAACAGGGGTTCCATCTTCAATCCAGCCCACATCCTCCTTTGCCACCTGCTCCTCCATGGCTCCACCACCCAGGCTCTCCCTCTGGGCCCCCAAGCTAATTACAGCCTTCTCTAAATCATCGCAAGGAAAAGCTAATTAAATCAGGGTCGCCCATCAATTTCCTGGCTAAGGACACACAGCCCACAGCTTGACACCTCTCTTCTTTGTTCTGGGATGCCAAAAGTGGCTGGCCTGTAGCTTCCTCTGAGATTGAGGTGAGGGTTTAGCTCCCAGGCCTTAGTTAAAAAGAACAGAAAGACAAGACAGTGTTCAAATTGCTCTTATACACTGTGTCAGGGTGCCGGTGTAGACAGGAGCCCTAGACACAGAGCTGCGGCTGGATCTGTGTAGATGGAGGATGCGTGTAAAGAGAGGAAGTGGGTGACAAATGCCAGAGAGGGTGCCCCCACATTCTGCCAGCATAGGATGAGCATAGACCCCTGCATTTAGTACCAGCCTTTTTGGGCCCAGGCAGAATGCTCCAGGCCTGGACCCCTGACTTACAAAGAGGCTGTTCTTGGCTGGCATGGAGCAGGTGAGGAGCCCACAGCTGTTGAATGAACAAGTGACTGTACCATGCCTTCCACAGAGTTACACAGAGCAGAACTCCAGACACTCGTAGGGCAGTGTCCCTCTTGCCGTCCTTTGGAACTGGAAGTGATCGGGAGACAGGCGGCTTGAAAGCCTCAACAAGCATAGCGGGTGGGTGTGGAGAGATGGCTCGGTGGCTAAGAGCACTGGCTGCTCTTCCAGAGGACTGGGGTCCAGTTCCCAGCACCCACATAGCAGCACCCACAACCATTTGTAACTAGAGTTTCAGAGACTTTAACGCCCTCTTCTGGGCTCCACCAGCACTGCATGCATGTTGTGCCTAGATCCGGGCAAACACTCATACACACTAAATAAATAAATCTAGCCAGGCGGTGGTGGCGCATGCCTTTAATCCCAGCACTCGGGAGGCAGAGGCAGGTGGATCTCTGCGAGTTTGAGGCCAGCCTGGTCTACAGAGCGAGTTCCAGGAAAGGCTCCAAAGCTACACAGAGAAACCCTGTCTCAAAATAATAATAATAAATCTAAAAGAAGTTTTAAAGAAAAAGAAAAGAAATATTTGGTATGAGAGCAATCAGAGTGGAGCAAGGAACTAAGCACCCCCCACCATCCCCACCCCCCACTGTCACTCACCTACAGACACTAGATGATGCCCTTTCCTGGGCCTCTATGTTCTCTTTGTAAAGAGGGAGCCTGTGCCCCAGTTGTGACTAACACCTTGCCCTGCTCTGCGCCCACATCAGCCACATCCCTGGGGACTTCCTTAAGGGGTCTGGGCATTAGGAGCTAGACTCTCCTCTTTGGGGACAGGGGTGGGGTAGGGATGTCATTGTGACGTTCATCTGTGAAGTGAGAGCTCATGTGCCCACCAGGCTGGAGCCATGAGTAGCCACCGTCATCCTTTCCCATCCCCACCACTCAGTTATAGATGTAACAGCTCCTAAAGGCAGAAATGAATAAGGGGAGTCCCACTCGGCAGAGGAACTGGTCTGTGTGCCAAGTTCAGCCCAGGACCCAGGGAATTGACTCTGGAGTTAGGTTCAAAACTCATCTGGCCGTGTGACCTTGGGCAAGCGACTTACCCTTTCTGTGCTTCAGTCTCCTCCTTTGCCTGAATGGCCATTGCGGAGAAAAGACAAGCTTACTCAGGCCATGTTCTTCGAACCAGGCCCCGTGCACAGTTGGTGATCTCAAACCCCAACCTTTCCAATTTGAGGATGGGGGTGCTGCTTGTCCGTGTCACACAGTGACATCCCTGCCCCATTCCTGTCCCCAAAGAGAAGGGTCTCACAACACCTTCAGGAGAGAGTGGCTCAGGTCACAGAGGCATGATGGGAAGAGTTCTTTGGTCGGGTGAGGGTACACGTCTGTGATCCCAGCACTTGGAAGGGAAAAGGGGGGGGCCTGAATTCAGGGTCAGCCTGGGCTACACGGAAGGACCCTGTCTGAGAGGGGCAGGTTCCAGAGCAGGGCTGGGGCTCCCTCTGAGGCATAAGTGGTATGGGGAGGTGCTATAAATATGAGAGGCGAGGGGCTTTCTAACTAGGCCAAGAATGTGTGTTAGTCATTGAGGTCAGGACGCTGTGGTGGTGCTTGGTTAGAAAAGGCTTACAGGGAGCTGCTATCCTTGGGTGCAGAGGTAGCCAAGACCTGAGGCTGGGGAGAGGGACTGTGTCAGGGTAACCCCATACTGCCCTCATGCCCAGAGCCATCCCCTCTACACCGGCAGCCCTTAGGAGAGCCTCCTGTCCCTTCTGGCCTCTGAAAGATCTCTCCACAGTCCAGATCAGCTCCAGGAAACCTACTCTCCAGCCAGGGTCTCAACCAAGGTTCCCAAGGGACAGACAGGATGTCATCCGATCCGTGAACAGTGTATCTGTCCCGTTTTAATAACGGTGTGCTTACTGTGCCATGCTAGGCAAGCAAGGTTTATTATAAGACAGTCATCCCCTAGATCTGAGAGGGGTGGACCTGGGGGCCCCCAAGGCTGCTGAAACCATGGTGAAAATTGTGCAAGTGATAGCAGCCTCGTGGAACCTACACACACCCTCCCCACATGCTTCAGATGGATTCTATTATGACTTATAACACCCAAGACATCCATCTGTCGTGTAAATAATTCCCAGCGCAGATGCATTTCTTAAGCTATTTCCAATCACATTTGGTGTCCAATCACTGAGGTGTGGGGATCCGAGGATCCTAAAGGCCAGCCACACTTACTTTTGATAAAGGAATTGTTTCAAAGACAAACGTTAAATCATACACTGTGTTAGTCAGCTTTCTGTCCCTACAACCAAATACTTCACACAATCGCTTTAGGAGGCAACAAAGTTTGGGGCTCATAGTTTTGGGGGTGTCAACCTGTGTTGGAACGGCCATTCGCTTCAGGCCTGTCCCTGGTGAGATGGCAGATTTCTGCGAGAGCCTGGGATAGCTAAGCAAAATCTTCAGTGCCAGTCAGCCCAAAGAAGTGGAGAGGGGCACATCCCCTCCAAGGACACTCCCTCAAGGACCTCCCACAAGCCCCTACTTTCTGAGTGGTCTGCCACCACCCAGTAGTGGCACCCTGGAAACCAAGCATCTGGGGCCATGAACTATCTCAAGACTAAATAACCTGTAGGGTGCAAAACCTCACTGACTGCTGATGTTTGGGGGGTTCTGCTGTGGAGTGGTGCCCTCTCTAGGTGTCTTCTGTGGGTGCCACCCCAACCCCACATCCCTTCCTTCTTTTTGTGGCTGCTGCTGGTCATGCCTTCCCCTCTTCCAGTGTGCACTGCCCCATGACATCACCACTGTGGGGCTTTGTTTAGTTAGTGGGTTTGCTCTTGTTTTTTTGATCCTGCAATCAGCAAAAGAAAGCTGGGGATAGAACCCGGGGCCCTGCGCATTTTACCAGCACTCTCGCTGAGCCGCACACAGCCTAGCCATGATAGTGACCTGCCCCTCTGCCCCCACCCAACTGCCACATTGCGAAGCAAGACTTGGAGCCCTCTGTGTCCTGCCTAGTGGGCCCTACTTGGAGCCAAAAGCAGGCTGGGAGGGGACACCCTGTGTATACTCTGGAACCATGGGGCTCAGCATCCCTGTATCAATCAGATGGGCAGTAATCTCTTCCCTACTGGTCTTGAGTTCCCTCCACCTGATGCATTCCGAGCTGTCACCAGTACTCCACAGATAGTGGCTCTGAGTGTCACCTTCATCTGCACCGTTGTTATTATCAGGTTCCAAGGGACATTCATAGTGTAAGCCCCAGGGTTGCAGCCTGGGCTTCTCCCTCACCTTCCTCAACTCCTCTATGGGCGTGACCACAGCCAGGGTGAGGAAAGCCAAGGCTGCCAGCCATGTGAAGCAGGTGGGTGGGAGGTCTGGCTTCACGGAGGAAGATGCAATCCTGGCCCCTGTAGCTGCCTCAGGTAGGCAGAGCAGGCATGCCCTTTGTCAATTGCTATTTTTAGCAAGGCAGGCAAGAAGCAACAGAACCCTACATGGGAGCTGACTATAAATGACATTCCGGTGGTGGTGGTGGTGGTGGTGGTGGTGGTGGTGGTGGTGGTGGTGG
>CABHPR010121816.1:0-38834 GCA_902168415.1 Peromyscus melanophrys | reverse complement strand
GGGTTGGGGGGCCTGTTTTACGCGCTATGAAGAGTGGACGGAGTGTCGGGTTGGGGGGATTTTTGGAAGGGGCGGGAGAGAAGGGAGGAGTAACTGTGATTGGTACATAAAATGAAAAAAAAATTAAATAAAGAAAGAAGAACAACTTGAATTTACAAACAGAGGACAGCATTTTACAAATTAAGCATTTATGCTGTAGTCTCTGGAATCCTGTTTCTAATCTCTGGAATGAGATGTTATCAGAAATTAAAGTTCTCTGTAGAAATTTAGATTGTATAGTACGAAATACAGCAAGCATGCCATGCGATGCCCTTTAGTCCTCCAGATGTGCTGAAGCAACAGGAGAAAGCACCCTTTCAGAGGAACTCCAGTTATGCTATCATCCTCCTCAGTATATCTGAATCCATGTGTTTTAGCAAAAAATCTACTAGACTAAGATATTTGGGCACATTTTTATATCTTCAAAATTTAATTCGTTAAATGCATTGCATTTAGTATGTCTGCTGTCAGATTAAAACAAAACAACAACAACAAAAACAGAAACAAAATCAGCTGAACACAGGATGAGAAAGGACACTCCAGTGTAGTGAAAATTAAGATACACACATCATTAAGTGGGAAAGCTGATCATCATGGTAAAGTAAGGACAAGAGCAATTTTACTTGGAACAAAAATATTTTAAGCATGTGTATTTCATGCAGTTTCATAAATGAATACATTAAAATAAAAATTGATATAGAAACTGGGCTGAGTTGAAGTCAACATACTTTGGTTTTACTTTGTGTCTTCTCATGACATTTAAATTTATCCTGACTAATCTTCTAGGTTAGAAGATAACAGTCCAATAAAAATTAGTTATCCAAAGGATAATGAAATTGTTTAGAGAACTGAAACAGCATGAATAATAACTAGGTAATTCAAGTATTGGTGGCCACATTTGTATTCATTTGTCCCTTTTCTATGTTAGGTGGAACAATCAATGTTTATAGGGCTGGATTTTAAATATAAAACTCAATAATACCTTTTCCTTTCAGGAAGGAGAAATTAGTCATTACATTAAATGTTAACCTTGGATTGATTTGTAAATTTTAACTAGATTAGAAAACAAAGGTGTATTGACACGTGAGTGAAGGGGTCATAGATATCATTCTCTTGGCAAAACCTAGGACATAAACTAAGAGATAAATTTCGTCTTACTTCTTGGGATAAATTAAAGTTAGAGAGCTTAAGTGTCTTGCCAATAGAAGAGTCCTTGTTCCTCACTGTCCTTGCAGTGGCCTTCAGTGGAAATGCTTCTGGTTTACATTGGTTCTCATTACATCATCTATAGTGTGACTCACGGGTGGTCAAATACTTTCCCTGGACCCTGTGTTTGTGGTGGAATGATAGAGAATGGAGATGCTAGCTTACTTTTCAGTTATGTTCTTATCTTTCCAGAGAAAGGAAAGAGAGTCACACACAGACTGCCTGCTATAGTCAGGTCAATAAAGCCATTAATTCTTACTTCCACAGTTACCAGGCATCACCCCAAATCTGTCAGCTCACAGGAAAGTTTGCACAGCTCTACAGACTACTTTAGCCTCAATCAAACAGTTGACTATTTCCATGTTGACTGAGCCTTCTATCAAACTCTGATCCATTTTCTCTACCATAGTTACTAATAACTTATTAACACAAGACTAAGAACTAAATACAATGTGGCACCTGAACATGGGCTGTTTGAAAGGCTGTAAAGACTGAAAGACTGCTTAATTTAAGAACACACAGAAATAGGGCCTTGTTCCTTTGTGTGTAGGTTATGACTAAATTTAACAGATTTCTGTAAAAATCGAAATAGCCTAATAATATTTATAAAAGAAAACCTTTATAAAAGCTATAAAAAGAAGGCAGCACCATATTTAATACAACTAGATGTTATTTCAAATAGAAACTGTTAATAAAAGAAAATTATTCTATCTGATGGACTTGACTTTGGGAGATCCAATATTTTCAAAACATTACTCTTGATAAAATGATAAATAGAAACATCTGAGTATTCTCATACAGAGCATATGGTTCCATTATCACTTTTCTCCCTGCCCAATTCATATATGTGTTGTATTTTGGGCAATATGATTTAAAATGTTTCCCAAGTCAAGTCTCCTTGGCCACTTAACTGATGAATTTATATTTCAATGTTGCTAGAGGTAAACCAATTGATTATTCATTATTTTAAGTTGAGTTGAAATTTTATTTGTTCTCTTCTATTCAGTTTTATAAGTATTTTTAAAGTATGGACTTCAAAAAGAGTAGTGAGCATTTTAAAGGCATGGGGCAAGAGATTGCAGCACTTATTCTACTTTATTACTGCTTAGATTTACTTAAAATATTACAGACAGCTCTAGATCTTCCACAGGGTGTGAGCACTGTCACTAATATGAATAAAAAACAAAAGTAAGAAACAAGCACAAGACCTTAAAAACAACGTAGCTCCTAAGAGGACTAACACACTTGCTGAATATCAACTTAGTTCGCTTTCTATTAGATAACACACGCCAGCTTTTAGTACCAACTATAAAAATTCAATGTGAGTTAGATACCAAATAACATAGTATGAAAACCCAAGTACAGGCGACATATTTCAAAGAATTGAAATTGCAAACAATATTTGGTGTAACTATAATTGCTATGCCAAAGGGAAATGAGAGGAGAATGGATAATAGGAGAAAATGAGTGATGTGGGTAGAATGATGGGCATTTCCTAAGATTCTGGAATTCAAACTCATGATAGTGAATATGCTAGGCAAACACTCTACTACTGAGATATAACTCAAGTCCCAAAAGATTGAAATTTTAAGCAATTAACAAATAGGGAAGTCCTTGAAGAAAACAGAGGTACAGTACCTGAATTAAGGCTGTCTTTAATGAGCTTATCAGTAGACACAACATAGCTAAAAAAAATCAATGATTCAGAAAATATTTCAATAAAAAACTTAAAAGCAAAGAGAAAATAATGATAATAACAAACAGAATGTCAAAGAAGTATGGGTTCATGCATCAAAAGAAGTATACATAAATTGGAATATGAGAAAAGAACAGAGAGCTGACTTGAAATATATTTTGAGTAATAATGCATGAGAAATTTTCAAAATTAATGATAGACATCAAATCAAAGATCTAAGCAGTTCATAGAACAACATACACAGGAAATACAAGAGAAACCCACCTGATGCTGCTAGAAACAGAGATAATGCTAAAAGCATCTGGGGGTGGTAGTAAGGAAGTACCACTCCATGGAAATATAACTGAAAGTCCCAGCAGAGTTTTTGTCATAAACCAAGCAAGAAGTAAGAGCCAAGTCATATGTGTAAAGCATTGGTAAAAACAAACAAATGCATACATTTCTAAATCACCAATGTAGAATTCTGTATCCAACTAAATAATCCTAGAAAAATTTTCGAGTAACAGCAGTATAAATTAAACTCAGCTAAAAGCTGAGATAATAAACTAAAGAGTATATAAACTAAAAGCTGAGGTAATCTATCATGACTGCATATGTCTCAGAAGAAATATTATATAGACATATAAGTTAGATCTCAATATAAAAGATGAATTAAATGGATCATATGGTGTTGTGTTTTGAATGTGAACTGTTCTCCCTAGGTTCAGAAGTTGGAACACCTGTCCACAGCTTCTGGCACTGTTTGGAGGAAATTATGGACATTTAGAAGTCGGCATCACTCTGGAGGAAGTGAGGTTCTTCCTGGGTTGAGTCCTGATATTTTTACCACCTGGTCCCACTTCCTTTCTGCTCCTGCTTTCTTACCCATCGTGATGCAAGGTGAGGAGTTCCAGTCACACACTCTTGCCATCATGTCACCTACAGCTGCTCAGATTTACCTTCTATTACAGACTTTGACCACGTAAACTAGACTCTGAATAAGCTGCCCTTTAATTTATTTTATCAGGTATTTTTGTCACAGAAACTGGAAAAGTAAATAATGTAGATTGTGGTGATATATGTGCATCCTACTAAAATTTGCCTGAAGATCAGAGAACAGAACAAGTCACTAGATTAAACATAGATGCCAGGGAGTGGTGGTATACACCTCTAATCTTAGCACTTGGAGGCAGAGATCCTTCTAGATCTCTGTGAGTTCAAAGCCACCCTGGATTACACAAGATTGATTCAGTGTAGGAGAGAAACAGAGCCAGGCAGTGGTGACACACACCTTTAATCCCAGTACTTGGGAATCACACATGCCTTTAATTTTAACACCAGGAGGGAAGTGATACGGCTGGGCAGAGAAAGGTATAAAAGGCATGAGGAGACAGGAACTAAAGGCTTTTCAGCTGGAGAGCTTTTGGCTGAGGACTTGGAGGTGCTCAGTCAGAGGATTCGTGGAATTGGCAAGGTGAGACATGGTGGAGACTTGTTCCTTTGTCTCTCTGATCTTTCAGCATTTACTTCAACATCTGGCTCAGGGTTTTTTATTATAAGACCAAAATTAGTAATTTGTGTTACAGTAGATACTATATATTTTTTATTACCTTACTTCTAATTGACCTAAAATCTGTATTAGAATTGATTTTAGGAATGTAGTGAATAAATATTAGTTACAGATAAGTACAATGTCACAGGAAACAAAAGAAAGGGATTGAGGAGTCACTATTACAACAGGACTATTAGAACTAATTGTAAACTGCACATAATGGCTTCATTCCTACTGGTTTAGTACAGTAACTAAGTAAGAAAGAGGGGCTTATAGTACAGAGATTGACCAGAAATACCACAGCTAGATGATGGGTAAGGAGAAGAGTCATAATTCTGATTGTTGGTACATTTCTTCCCCATAATATGATGAAATTGCAGTCAACCCTGTGATCTTTATCTCCTAAACCCATTTCCACAATTTAATCAATGGAAAAACATCAAGCATAAAGCAACATTCAATAGTCCTCTTCACTAGTCATATTCAAAACTGCCAGATCATCAGAAAGAAGGAAAGTAGGAAAAACTTCAGACAGCCAAAGAGACCAAGAAGATCCGAGTAGTAAAAATGGTGTCCTGGATTGATACAAGGGCATCAGTAAAAAGAAGAAATTCTGAATGAAAATGAGGTTTAGCTGATGATAATGTACATTAGTCCAGTAATTTGGACAAAGTATCATTCTTGTGTAAAATGTTATAAAGGAGGAAAACTGCACTCGAGCACATATGCATTCACATGAGTACATATGTCATTGGCTGCTGTGGGATAATGCTTTTGTACACTGGTTTAGTAAAACACTGATTGGCCAATAGCCAAGCAGGAAGTATAAGCAGGGTGAACCAAAAAGGAGAATTCTGGGAAGAGGAAGGACTGAGTCAGGAGTCACCAGCCAGACACAGAGGAAAGAAGATGTAAAGTACCAGTAATCCACAAGCCATGTGTCAAAGTATGGATTTATAGAAATGGGTTAATTTAAGATGTAAGAGCTAGCTATCGAGAAGCCTGAGCCATTAGGCCACATAATTTAAAAATAATATAAGCCTCTGTATGTTTATTTGGGTCTGAGCAGCTGCAGAATGGCTGAGGGGATCCAGAGAAAACCCTCTAGCTACATTTGATGCCCCATTGGCAATTTATATAAATCCAAAACTATTTTTAAAAACAAAACTAAAGTATACTACAATGAAAATTAAAACAAGTTTGCTTTGCTATTCCTAATTTAACCATTCAAGAGCAAAGAAACTAGCTAAATCTAGGACTCCTGGGTCTAATGACATCAGGAAAGCACAGGCTAGGGAGGTTGATATTGATGAAGCTCAACTCTTGTATTTCCAGAGTGTGTTTTTAGCTTCTTGTCTCCTGAAAGTTAGAACACAGAGGACCTGAACTCAGCAGAAATACTATGGTGCTCCAATAAATTTATCCAGTGAAATGATCTTGCTTTGAGACCCCAATGAAAATTTTGAGATTTGCAGAGCAGTGAGTTATTTATATTTGGTAGATACTTTTTATATTTATGTACTGTACTGTTAAAATATGCCTGTCCCCAACATTCTGGTGATGATTACTCATTCTGATTAGTGAATAAAATTAGTGAGGAAGGTCTAGAGAAAGCAACTGAATGTGTAGAAATAAGGGATTTCAATAGTTTCAAATCTGAATGTTGTGATTTGTGGTTCTTAAACTTAGGAGTATGACAATCTTTATCAATCTTATGTAATTCTAAGAAGAAGAAAATCATCTCTAGATACAATGATTTGAAGGAATATCTAAAAAGTATCTACAGAGATACTGGTGAGATAGCTCAGAGGGTAAGGAAACTTCTTGCCGAAATATAACTATCTTATATGAATCAAATTTACTTTAGAAAAAGTGAATGTTGCCATGAGTTTAATATACGATCCCTAAATGGCTTGTATCTATCTATATCCAGTGGAAGAAATTATAGAAGATTCATCTATAATACTAGATATGAGATATAAGAGGAGGCAATGTATCATTTGCATCAGTAGTTAATGCATACATTTTGTTCTTATCATTCCCATAAACATGTAAACTTAGACAAGGATGCCACCTTACCTCTACTTACTCCCCTGTATGTTTACTATACTCTCCTGTCTTGGCCCTAATAGGCTTGAGAGACAGTTCTTAGTGATAAATTGATGCTGACAGAAGGGACAAGAATAGAATTACCACTGATCTTAGTTGTCTTATATCACTAATACAAGAAATCTCTCCAGTCTGACTGCAGTGATTAACCTATTGGGAAGAATTTATTTCACACAGTAGCATTTGTCAGGGGAGAGTCTATTCACATCTGATAAGTGTCATGTCCATTAGAAAAAAATATGAAAAATTGTAGTTATCATAAGTATGGAGAAGACCACTGTGCTGGATGGTTTCTATCAACTTGACAGAAACCTAGATATACCCAAAAAGAAAGAGGAATCAGTTTTATTAGATTGGCCAGTAGGTAAGTCTGTGGAGGATTTTCTTGATTAATTATTGATGTGGGAGGGCCCAGCCTCCTATGGGCAATGCTATCCTGGGCAAGTGAACTTGTATAAGAAAGCAAGATGAGCAACCCATAGGGAACAAGCCATTAAGCAATGTTTTTACATGGCTTCTGACTCTGTTCCTGCCTCTATGTACCTGTTCTGACTTCACTTCATGACGGACTGTAAGTTGTGAAATTATATAAACCATTTCCATCCAAAACTGCTTTTGATCATGGTTTTTATCATAGTAATAGAAAACTAACTAGAACACTCACTGAGATTGCAGATAGTCCACAGAGATTTTACTTACTCCAGAGCTCAGTAACCTTCCTGTTCTTATAGGAAACTCTCTGTTATATCTATTAGATGCTGGAATGTTATATTAGTCAGGATTCTCTAGAGGAAAAGAACTGATATATATATGGCTAGTTTGTAGAATGTAACCTGGCTAGTCCAAAAATCACTGTCTTGTTCCACAGAAGCCAGATACTGAATAGTTCCAACTATGAAGTTGGGTACTTCAGCAGTCCCAATCTGTCACTGAGAGCCTACAGTGTTCCTGGACAGCCACTGGTCTTCACTGTACACCTGCAGCCTGCTGTGTCTGATGTCATAGAGTGAATGCATCAGCACTGGAGTAGGTGAACTTGCCAGCTAGAGTGTACACAAGCAAGCAAATCCTAATCTTCTTTATTCCACACCCTCTTATATGGGCTGCTACCAGAAGGTACAACTTTAACTTCCTGTGTCTTCCCACTTCAAATAAAATCTCTTTGAAGAGTGTCTAATGGATTCAGTAGCATTTAATTGATTCCTATCTATTTGACAAGATTCTCCAACACGTATTTTGTTGATGTGATCAGCCATAAATGGTGTGTTTATATCACACATCTTCCTCGATAGCTAAGAATACACCTTGGAATAAGGAGCAGAGGGAAAATAAGTTTTCTTTAAGGATGTGGTCCATAGTAAGTTGAACTTGTTCCAGAGGGTGGCTTCATACCCATGCATCTATGGTCAGCACAAATTGAACTTGTGAGTTTTTTAGGAAAAAGAAGGAGGGAGGAAGGGAGAGGGAGAGAGAGAGAGGGAGAGAGAGAGAGAGAGGGAGAGAGAGAGAGAGAGAGAGAGAGAGAGAGAGAGAGAGAGAGAGAGAAAGTATGAGGTAAATCTGGGAAGATTAAGGCAGAGAAGCAGGTGGGGAATGAATATGATGAAAATGTGTTCTATGAAATTTTCAAATATTTAATAGATATTATATTTAAAAACTGAAATGCAAAACACACATGTTTTCAGTATCCATGGGATATGAATGAGAGCATGATGACTGATAATTTCTGCTTCTACAAATAAGGTGCATGTCTGGTACTACTGAGGTGTTTTTTTTTTTTTTTGTAATGAAACAGAAATAATATCTTCATTAGGATTCAATTGCAAAACTGCTAAATCAGTTGTCATGTATTGTCTTAAAATATAAATGATTTATAAAATGTGGATTTACTGTACATAGTGTTTTTGCATTGTGTGTGTGATAAATTAAACAAATGTATTTCTAGAAATTCTAAATTTAGGTAACTAAACAGATACTAAATTTGGCTTAATATAGTTATATTTACTTGTTTATTTTGCTGAATATATACATGTGTTTCAGATGTCAAAGAAGGAAACATCATTTGTTCCATAATCATAAATTCTTATAAATGTATTACTGCCCTTCCATTACTTAGAGGAGACAAAGGTCGTAAATATGGCCTCTAATACATTTTTCTAATTGAGGTGTACCTGGAAGCAATGAAGACCAATGTATCCACCTAATTTCTTTACAAAATGTCTAATGGTGGATCTCCTATGGATAAGCAAAGGTATTCTCAGATAAGGAAATGTGTTATGAAACACTTTAGGCAGGATGTCCATAGCTCAGTATTGCTTTTATAAAATGAATTCTGAAAGCATAGGCTGATGAGATGTCTTAAAATATCAAATAAGCTATAGAAAGTTAGAGTACCAAGCAGAGTTACTTCACAGCCTACATGCTTCCTGCTGTGTGAAACAAGCTATAACACTGGTTAGAAATTCTATGGATTCATATCTGATAACCAAAGTAAAGGATTCCTCAGACCTCCAGCTGTTTCTGCACCATTCTTTACTGATTAGATTAATAAAAAATATTATGGCAGATTGATGACTGGAAAATTATCTTGTATGAGTCTAATTTGATAATCCTATCATTTGTGTTGTTATAGAACTAATTGGAGTTTAAACCCAATTATAAAATGAATATCTCACAATTTCAAGCAATTTGCTCAGTAAACTATGAATTTCAAAACAATACAGTTTGGGATTAAGCCATTTATTATGACAAAAGATGAGAAAAATTATTATTGCTGAGGTACTGATACATGCCATTATGCACACTTAAAATATTTTAAAAGCTGTCAACTTTTTGCTTCATCGATCTTAACAGCCACCCATAAAATGTCCTTGTTTTGTACATCTGCAATTTCAGAAGCAGAGAAGCAAGCTGCTGTGCAGTTTCCCTGGCATCTGCCACTCACCTCAGGGACAAAAGCTGCCATAGAATACCTTTGTGATACCGAAGTTTTTATCATAAATCTTCATCTTTAATAAGTAAATTCATGAAGCTTATAATTGGCAGAGTACATACAATTGAAATATATGATGTGCCAGCACCCTCAACATTGATTTCACTTAATCTTTAACCTAACATATTGCAGATTTTACAGTAGCAGTTCTCACGTTGAGACTCCATCTGTTAATGGCAGGGAACAACATTGCTATACTGCAGGAAACTGCCAAAAAGTGCAAGTGACTTGATATGCAGCTAACTAGAGTTCAGCGAAACTTAGAGCTGTTCTTTTGATGTTTCCCACTTACATTGGAAATAACCATTGAATGCAAGAACTGATGGGAATCCCTGAAGATCAGCTATCCTTTAAGGCATGATAGAAACAAAAACAAATTATATCTGTAGCCAATGGTGTGTAAAACATCCTGATCCATCTCTCAGAGAAGTAGCTAGGCAGTCTGACAGAGCTATTAAATTCATTAGTTTGTATCAGTGAGCTAAGCCAGGGCTGCCAAACGCTTTAGCATGCCCTACTAGTCAAGGAATCCTTTAAGTCACAGGACCTTGATTATATCAGTTGCAGGGATAAACATAATCCTTCTAGGCATGCCAAAATGGAACGATGCCATGTCAATGTCTGCATTAAAAAGTAATTTATGTCCTGGAAAGCTTTTGAAACAGGGAAGGGAAGAGGAGGAGGTGAACAAGAAGGAGGAGGAGGAGAAAGAAGAGGAGGAGCAGGAGAAAGAAGAGGAAGAGGAGGAGAAGAAGAACGTAGGATACCCTCACAAAGATTAAAGAAGGCAGTGACTCTTGACAAAGAAATCATATGCCAGATTAGACTAGTAATATTTGTCTTATGACTTTGTGTGCCAGACAGTTGGTGAGTACATCAAACACAAAATGAATATTTGGCCAACAAAGAACATATCAGTAAAGTATAGATAAAAATATTTCAATCATAATGCAAGAGTAATTCAGAAACATAAAAATATATAGAGAGATATGGCTGTTCATGACAAGAAAGAAAGCTCAAATTCTCAGGACCCTGACTTCAAAAACAAACAAATAAACAAACAAACATCTGAGTACATGTACTACTCATGGTTGTTGAATGACATTGAGAATTGTCTATAATCTCTATAATTTTTATTTCATATATATGTGAATGTTATTGTAGAAATGTAAGTGATATGCACAAATTTCCTGCAGTCATGGTAGCATATACCTATAAGTCCAACTCTTGTTGGACTTGTGAAGTAGATAGATCACGAGTTCAAGGACATATTAAATTACATATCGAGTAGTTTGAGATCAGTTTGAACAACAAGAGAACCTGCATACAAAAAATAAAAAGAATGCATCAAATTTCACAGGAGAAAAATATGTGATGACCCCTTTGTGATCAGATAAAGCTTCATTAAATATTTCACTTAAATTAAGTGTTGAGTATGAGGTATGTTTTGAAAGATTAAGGAGAGGCTTGATATCTGTTCAAATGATATGCTGACTCCTCAAAAACCTCCCTGTGTTTGGAGGCAGGAAAGAACTATAATGGATCATATCAGAAATTATAGGAAAATATAAGAAGATGCAAATAAAAATGCAAATGAAGTGGTTGTTCTCTAAATTTGATATTTTTCCATTGGTTATAGTTATTTTCTTCATTACGAATTTCATTAGAAATTAAGCTATGTCCCTGTTCTTTAAATAAACGTTCATTATTGTTGTTTTGTAATACACTGAAGGTATAGAACATAAAGTTGAAAACTTTTTGATTATAGTCATAGTGTAAACATTACATTAACAATCTATCTAAGGATACTAACAGATGGTAAGTACTACTCTCTATTAAGTAAGTCTGAAGGATTTCTCTGTAGGTGACACTTCAGAGTAGCAATGACTTTCAGCATTGGAAGACAGGTTAGGGGCAGGCTTTAACACTACTTGTCATCAAATAAATAGTTAATAGAGACAGACATCATCACCTGGCTACATTTTCTATACTAACATTCATCTTTTGAAATAAAAAAAAATTATCTTCTTGCAAAGTATGTCAAAAAAGAACATAGTTTGGTTTGGCTGGCTTTTGGGATCCTAGTCCTCATACTGAGTCACCTTGCCCAGCTTTAATACAAGATAAGGTGCTTAGTCTTACTGCATCTTGGTATGCCATGTTTTGTTGATCCCCATGAAGGCATGCATTCTCTGAACAAAAATAGCCAGAACAATGGATGGGGGTGGTGCAGAAGGAAGGTGAGGGGAGAGAATGGGAGGAGAGAAGGGAAACTGCAGTCAGGATGTAAATAAATAAATAAATTTAATTGAAAAAATGGATATTATATTAAATTTGCAAAAATAATAACATTTTAATTCAAAGAGCATGATTTGAAATTAATGATGCCTATCGTAAAACTGGGAGACAAATCAAAGCAGAAAGTCCAGTAGAGTAGAAACCCAGGGATTTTGCTCAGTCGTATGGAGGAATATGTAAAGTTTTCATGTGTTCTACTGTGCTTAATAAGAACTTAAATTGCTACTAGTAATATTGAATTCAATCATTGATCATCTTAAAGAAGCAGAAAAGATCAGTGATAAGGTTGTGGGTGAATTGTCAGCAATGAAATGGAACATACCTTGCTTCTTGTTTCTGTCCAGGGCAGATGTTTGATTGACAGCATCTATGCAAAGTTAATGGGGAATAAAAAATGTTAAAGAATGCTTCAAATATTGACATTTAATTTTTTAAGAAAAAGAAGCAAAGTTGAAATTTCACAATATATTTTGGAAATTTATCTCAAAAATATTCTTTATGAGATGGAAAATAAAGGTTCAGAGTAACAAGAGTAACATTTAATTCTGTACTTTGAAATTTATTAAATTTTAAATTTTCCAGTTAATTATTAGTTTTAAAATTAAATTCTGGATAGAAGACACATTTTAAAATTAAAGTATAAAATCCCTCAAAGGAGACATTTCTGATTATTTTGAGAGATCTATTACACAGTATGTACTGATAACATATTGAAAATGATTTTTAAAGTGTGCTTTGAAAAAAATACATTGATATTTTTCTCAACTTAATAAAATTATATATAGTTGGTATCATAAATATACAAAACAATTATTACATATATTCTGTCAATATATTCCAAAAAGTATTAGTTAGTTTAATTACAAACTACTTATGTGTCTCCAGATTTTGCCCACCTTCACCAGATCCCTTCAGTAAGACATACTCATTAGCTCATTACTCTCAAAATGCTCTGTTGATTATAGGTTATTATAGGAAGAACATAAGTCCTTGGGATAAGCATTAGGGGAACCTGTAATGATAAATACACAGGGTTGCTCCTTCAAAGGAAGGGATGCCTAGCCTGTTGTCTGCCCAGACAGCTGGAAACAGATACAGTTAATAGCATGGTGACCTCTGCAGTACTAATGCAGCCAGATCCTCCCTCAGACATTATTGTGAACTTGTTTTTCTCAATTGACATTGTTAATAAAGGTAAATATCTTACCATTTACTATAAATATTATTTTCTAAGTACTGATGTAACTTAAAATAGCGTTTCATAACCAATGATGTTATAAATTTATTCAGTATAGTTTTCTAATAAAATCAAGTACAAAAATGTTACTGAAGTATTTCCTAAGATTTTTCTTTTCTCAATGAAGAACTTGTTTGTACTATAACCCAAGATAGCATTGCCAAATATATTTCCCTGAGACTGACAGAAAATTTTCAAAAAGAATTAATCCATTTTAATGGATACATTCATATATTCATATATTCATGAGTAAGACAAACAACGCTGTTAGAAATATTTTATACCTCAATGAGGTGATGTGTATGGTTTATGAGTTCCAAATACTTAATTATATTACATATACAATTTGGTTGAGAGATTTAAATACCTTCTCAATTCAAGTACTAACATCATGATTATTCACAGATTGTACAAGTTACTGTCATGAAATTATTTCAACATGCTTATGAGGGGCTTTTAATACTGCTGCCCACATCTCCTGCGTACCAATAGAAAGGCTTCTACTGGGATCTACCACCCACTAAACATCACCTGAGCTGTGGAGTCACTGTTATTAAATTTCCATTTACTCTTCTGAATACAAGTCTTGTATTTTTAGTATCTAGAAATTAGGTCATATTTGGCCTGGGATTTCAAATACAGTCATTTTATATTAATATTCTAATGACAAAAGTTAGATTGTATAATTCAAAATGGCAGTTTGCATGTCCAGAAGAATTCTTCATAAAATGCAATAGATTTCAGCATGGAACATAAGTAAAAGAACACGAAACAGGAATTTAAACAAAATATTTATTTTATGTTATCTATGAGAATATGGAATATTGCATTCTGTGCATGTATCTGTCTTGAAGCTACCCCATTTCTTTCTATCTGACTTTTTAGTGCCTCTTCAAATGGGATTGGCTTGCTCTGACTCTTGAGGCAGAGATGGAATTTTACTGAACCTGCTCCAAATTAAGTTGGCCAGTTTTCCACTAATTACAATCAAAGGAGCACACACCATACTCTCCTTGATATTTGGTTTGAATACTAGGGTGAGAGATACCAGGAATAAACTAGAAGTGTGATATCTAGCTTACCTGAGACAGGGAACTGTGGGATAAGCCCTCCAACAGCTTGTGAACAAGAAAAAAATACTCAGTCACTCAGATTGTGAGATGCATACAGGACAATATCTCATCAAACTTTTTCTAAGTTTTTATTACACTTCAGGAATTCTGACAGTTGTGTACCAAGTAAGGAATCTAAATTTTCAGGCCAGTATTCTAAATGGCATCTGGAGATTATACTAACAGGTTTTAATATGTATTTCACCAAGCTAGCTTCGAATGGAGCTATGTTACTGCAATATTTATGAATATTGCCCCTTGGAATACAATTGTTGCCAAGAAGGCACTCAACAGTAAATAGATGACTAGTGACCTTTCTCCTTGTTACTCACTGTATGATTTCTTTCAAATTTGTATGTTGGTAGTCTCACAACCACTGTGGCAGTGTTCTAGTTTGAATGAGAATGACGCTACAGACTTATGTACTTGGATATTTAGTCTTCAGCTGGTGGAACTCTTTGGGAAAGATTAAGAGATTTGTCCTTGATGGGGGAGGTATGTACAGGGGGTTGGGCACAGCCTAATAGCCACAATGACAATTTAGTGAGTTACCAAAACTGAGAAGGGAGTTCTTGAAATCCTGAATTGGGATACTTTGATACATTAGCCCTATCTACCAAAGGGATATCTCTTCTGAAGCACCTTCATATTTTTGCTAGTCATTAGCCATTTACTTAAAAAAACAGTGAGTTCACTGCTACCACACAGTGATTTGACTTTCGTCCTTGGTGAATTTATTACTGTTTGGTGTTTTTAATTTGTTTGTTGTTTCTTTTCTAGACAGGGTCTCACCTTCTAACAGTGGCTGGCTTGGAACTCACAATACAGACCAGGATGAATTTGAACTCAAGGACTGCACAAGCACACTCAGCCTACTTACTGGATTTTCAGGCTTACATTGATTTTATTTTTCACTTTTTCTTTGCTTAATTACAGCTCTTTAATAATACATTTTTGATTTTTTGATCCATTGATTTAACATCCTTGTTTGTATCTTATGCAAATTCATCTCCATCTCCCTTATTCTATTTTTTTTTTCTGGCTTAAACTGCAGAGTTCTTTTATATAGCTCTAAGGTTGACATACTCTATTGTAAGTGCAAATATGCAGGACCCAGAGATAAGACAGTGTCAAAATCAAGCCACCCTGGTACAGAATGAAACACTGTCTCTCAAACACATTAAATAGTGAATAAATAATCTTGAAAACTAGTAAAACACTTGGGCATGCTGGTACATACCTATACCTACAACCACATCATTGGGAATGCAGAAGAAAGAGGATCCAGAGTTCAAAGTCATTTTTAGCCACCCAGGGTATTCAAGACCAGTTTGTACTAAATGAGACCCTGTTTAAAATTATTTAAAATCAAAAGAAATTTACACAGTCTTAAGTACATAAATCTATGCACTCAAATAGATTTGTTGATTGCAGCACATAATGTCAGTTGTAAGTAATTAAACATTTAAAATGTAATGATCACATTGACAATATTTCCTGTGTGTGTATGTATACTCATGTGCATGTCTGAGTCTGGCAATACAGGAGTGTGTGTGCAGGTAGGACCTATTAGCCAACTTCTTTGTCCTTCTTTTTTTTTTAGATGTGATAGCTCACTGGAAACTGGGACTTGCCTAGTATTTAGGCTCTCTCATGAACAACCGTGAAATTCTGCTGCTATCTCTGCATTCTGCTGGGGTTGCAGGCCCATGCCTCCACTTCAGGCCACTTTAGAGGAATGAGTGCTGGATCAAAATCAGGTCTTTACACTTGCACTGAGAAAGCAGTTTACTGACTGAGCTCTCTTTCCGGCTTCCCATTGACAGTACTTTTCTCAATGATATCAATACATGCACTTTAATTTATATTTCCTTTTTATGCAGACTAAGTCTTTTATAGATTCTTTGACACAGGCTTTATTGTGTTTCCTTTTTTTTAACTAGTAGGTAAAATATTTGGTCATGTCTCATTTCTAAAATTATCCAGATTCTTTCATGTGCTTCTGAAATTCCACTGACATAAGAATTTCTAAGAATCCTGTGGATTTGATTCAGTTTAAGTGGTCACATTTTAGAGTGGGTGGGTAAGGCATTTTTACTATTTACACTCTGAAATAGATTTAATGTTTGATACCGCCTTTTCCTTATTAAGATGTGTGTGTGTGTGTGTGTGTGTGTGTGTGTGTGTGTAGTGCTGTGGGATGTTCTGTATGACAAATATGTTAATAAATAAAGCACTGATTGGCCGGTAGCCAGACAGGAAGTATAGGCGGGACTAACAGAGAGAAAGATTGAGGGACAGGAAGGTGGAGGGAAAAACTGCCAGCTACCGCCAGGACAAGTAGCATGTAAAGATGCCGGTAAGCCATGAGCCATGTGGCAAGGTATAGATTTATAGAAATGGGTTAGTTTAAGATATAAGAACAGTTAACAAAAAGCCTGCCATGGCCATACAGTTTATAAGTAATATAAGCATCTGAGTGATTATTTTATACGTGGGTTGTGGGACTGCGGAACTTGTGGGACCTGGAGAGAAGCTCTCCAGCAACAGTGTGTGTGTAATATAATAATATATTTTGTCATATTATATTATCATTCAGCAAATTCATGAGAGAGACAAACCTTTTATGAATATATATACATATATATGAAAAGTTTATTTTATCCTTGTAATTTATGAAAATTTCAATTACATATCAAGTTCTGACCACAAATATCTTTACATAATTTTGTAAACATTATTTTAGTGTTCTTAGCCAAATTTTGTTGGTAATGAGTAATTTGATGTAACATAGTATTAATTTTGTTCTGTTAGTGTATACAATGTCATTTGGGTTTTGGTTTTGAAGCTTCAAACAATACTTTAATCAACTACCTACCTTTAAATATTTGATTTATTCCTGCCTCAAACTACCTTCATCTGATCATTATTTTGCCTTTCTTCAAATTAATTGACAGTACTTGACTCATCAGGAAGTCCAGTATAGCCATGCTTTACTTTTCACTCATTGAGCAATTTAGATTAGTTAGCATTTTATTTTATTTCACACATGTAGGTGGCCTTATATCATCAGGAATCAAAAAATGTTTTTATATAAAACATATTGATCCATTTGACCCTCAACCAAAAGATAGAGTTCAATCTACTGCTACTAATAAAATATGTTCTCAATTTTCTTTTTATCTACTCAATGATGGGTAAATAGCTTAATTTAGCACTTACAGCCTAAACTTTTCAGTCATGTCTGCTCATTACTTGCAAAGCTTTCTGGACTCATCTCTTTTCTGATAATTGAAAAATAGAATACAATAGAAAGAGTGCATTAGGTGAAATGCATCAATATACACATGCACCAAATGCTTCATCAAAGTTTAATACCAATCACTGCAGTAATGTCTTCTCCCAGACCCTCAAACAGTTGCCTCTAAAACACACAGAATAATAGCCTGGGACTTGGCACTAGAGACTGCAGCAGCAGCAGTTGTCTTTAAAATCAAAACCATACAACTCTCAAATTCTTCATTAACTTGGCTCTATAAGGACAAGGGTGGTCCTGATACCAAGCAGAATTAGGAACATATGTGTTTTAGTCATGTGCCAATGGTCACAATATGAATCTTTTGATATTACAATTTTATGTTTTCAATACATGCCATAGTCTTTTTCAGTAACCATGGTGTCACAACAATTGGCTAGCCATGCTGTTACTATGACAACATTGGTGCCTTTGTCTCCTTTTTAATTCTGTCACTTGTTTCTGATATTCTCTCTATATATACATTTATTTTTATATGACAAACCTATAATTAATATTGCATCAATTCTAGAGCAATCAAGGGAACTTTGGGAGCAGTTTTGTAATTATAGTACAGTAGGAAATCAGTAAATGGACACATGCATTTACTATGCATTTGTACTCACATTTATAATTCACTTAAACATCAACTTACTTTTGTACATTCTTTAGAAACAGATCTTGTTCAATTGAAATATTTTAGGAAAAAAATTTTTTTTGGTGCTGTCAGAGCAAAATGAGCAAAACTATATTTATTTGCAACAAAAAGCAAAATATATTTCGATAACTCCCATGATGTGTAGGCTTAAAAAGGAATAAGAAATATCAATTCCCTAGTCAGTTATTACTACTTCATTTAGGAATGTAAGACAGCGAATGGCAAAAGATTACAGGTGATGAGAAGACAGCTTAGTCATTAAAGTGTCTTACACTCATGAGTACCCGAGTTCAATCCCAGCCCCTATGCAAAAAGCCAGAGGTAGTTGTCCATAGTTGTAATCCCAGCCCTAGTTATGCTTGTTCCCACACACATACACACACACACACACACACACACACACACACACACACACACACACACTCACACATACACACACAAACAACTCAGCATATAGATGCACACATATGAACAGGCATACATCCACATACAAGAAAAATAAGATTATATTTACTTTTTCAAACAGTAGGGTTAATGAAATGGAATTCTCGGTCATATTTTACCTTATACTATTGGCTTTATAGTCTTTATGATACCCCTTTAAGATTTATAATTTACTCCCTTCCACAAATGGTGAATATATGTTGTTTAGGAAATTATACTTCATCCCTCCTTCCTGAGAAGTTATGATCAGAAAGGAGGATCTTAGAGTCAGGAAGAAATATGTCTACAACTGAGCCCTTGATGCATCTTTAAAGTCCTCTTGTTTATTTCTTGACCTTGTGCCAAACCTGCATGCAGGAATTAAAGAAACTGCCTCATTTTTCTCCCATTCCTTGTTTTCTCTCTTCCCAGTTTACTCTACAGCTCCTTTCTGTATACTCCAGAAGAATTCCCACTCAGGTCAAGAGACTTTTGTGTTTCAGAGGACTCAGAGTTTACGGGTACCTTTATCTCTTCCCTTCAGTTCCTCTGACTTTACTGCGAACAACAGCGTTTTCTCAATCTTAAGGGAGATTGCTTCCTCCCAAACTATGCCTGCTGCCAGTTTTGAATCCTCCAGGAATGGCTCTTCCCCATCGTGCTTGCACAGTCTTCACTGTGGTCTGGGATGACACAAATCTCAGCAGAAGGCTATGTACTTTGCCAGCTGGGCTCTATTCCCTGAGACCAACAAAACCCATACCCTGCCCTCTGCATTGGTGGCTTTTGTCTTTTCATATGTGCTAGAAAAAGTGGCTTCCAGAATAAAGAAAGGCTGAGAATGATATAGATAATTGAATCAGCAGTAGATCCCAGGTAGCCACTAAATCATATTTGTAACTGAGGCATTCTGTCTTCATATTGGACTGCAAATGTTGGCTGTCATAAGAGCTGTAGTTTCAGTAATAAATAAATAAATAAATAAATAAATAAATAAATAAATAAATAAATAATAGCAGTGAGAGGGCATCTCCTAGAATAGCAATGACATTTCCAAGGTTCTAGCAATTCATTACATTTTTCTTTGAACAGGAATAAATATGTATGAATGGCTATTTCCCTTAGGCAAGTGGACCACATTGTACAGTAAACAATTTTGTTTTCATCACCATTCTTCTGTCCAATTCTTTCCCAAGTCCAAGTCTTCACAGTGTTCACAGGCAGATCATCTAACTTGTTAAAACCTTGCTTAGTCTCAACTCCCAATGCAAATATTCCATTATGGCTCCATTAATCTTGCTGTATTATTTAATAGGATACCAGCACAAAACTTATATTCAACTGTTGGACAAATTCATATAAACCAGGATTGACAAACTATAGACCATTGGTAAAATCTAACTCACTAATTGTTATTTTAAATAAAGTTTTATTGAAATACAGCCAAATCTTCGGGTATATATTTTCTGTGTCTACATTTGTACCATAATAGCAGATTCAAAGAATTATAACACACATAACTACCTAAGAGCAAAACACACATATTATGCAGATTATAAAATGTTAATATGACACAGAAAGCTCCTTCCAGGCCTGCTCCCAGTAGACACAGACCTCATGGGAGGTGCATCTGATAATGCTGCTGCTCTTGAATCATTCTCACATCAGGACTGGGGAAGGAGAGAAACACTGCTGCTTCCAGGTGAGAAACTCTAAGATGACTTTCCAGGCATAATCAAGGCCAAGATCAAAGGAACAGAAAAGATAGCTGAATCTTGCTTAATAACCATGGTACCAAGCCACCTTCTAAATACTAATTTTTATACCCACATACTAGTACAGCTTTTGATCCTCATCAGGTAAGGTTCTTTATACAATGAATGATTGTTAAAGCAGAGAATGGTAACTGTTCAAAGTGCAAAGAATAAGTGATGGTGGAATACTCAACCACAGATGGGCCATCTATATCATTATCTATCCATTATCATCCCAAATCTCATGTAAGACCTGGAGGCTGGGGAGAATTACTCAAAAACAATGTCTTCTGGACATGCCTGGACCATTGCAACCAAAAACCACAGCCTGAAAAGATGAAGCTAGTCAACATTCTGGCAAAAATTTCAGCATAGATGGGGAGGAACGTGCAAAGGCTCACTCCTAGCTGAGGATCTGGCAGTGGATGTCTGCTGAGGGAGAGAGAGTCAATTTAATTCAGGAGTTTGGCCTCTGATATGTTACCCATATTCTAGTGCACGGCCCTAAGCCTATGTGCATACAGACAACACTGATTGAACTCAGTGGGTCAGATATATTGAAAAAGAAAAACATGAAATTATGAGGGAACATGGTAGGAGTGAGTCTTGAAGGAGCTGGAAGAGGAGTAGGTGGTAGATATAATAAAATATAGCACCCACACATGTATGAAATCCTTAAAAAATAAAAACTAGATTTAAGAAAAGATGGGAATCAGGATAATATAAGTACATATAACCAGTCCTGACAGCCATTCATAATACCCATACCAATCTCTTTAGTCAAACAAGAAACAACATTCTATTACTGGTAGTTTTAACTTTACAGTCTCTAAATGCTGTTCTTTACGGCCCAAATTCAGACTTTGTAAGGTAGGAGGTAGCTAATGGCATTTCTTACTATGAGTTTCTCTTTTATCTTTGAATCAGCTAAAAATCTGTCCTCCATTGAGTTAACTACTGTAACCTAACAGTTGTAAGCCACAAGTGGTTCTAAGCAATGACAAGCTGTTTTGGTATGCCTTGCTATCAGATTAGTATTCAAAAGCTCTGAGCTCCTCTCTTTAGAATTTTATTAATTCCTTTAACTCTTCACCTGCTTCAATATTTCCCCTCTAAAGGACAAACATTTCATAAGGGTAAGGAGGTAGAGTTATCCTTGTAAAGTAACATCCTGTCTTGAGAAATTGTCCCTGCCCAGAGTCTCAACGCTCAGGTTTTCTAGGTGGGCAGAAAGCAGAGGGACAGGTAAAGTGATGACACTATGTCATGGTCACAATAGAGAGAGGGGTTGATTGTCAGCAGGTGCCGGCTACTGTTGAAATTATAAAAAGAGGAAGCTTCAAATATCCAGTGGAATAAACTAACAGAAATTCATTACTACTAATGGAAAATAAGAACTAATTGAACTAAGTTAGAGATGAGGTTGTAAAATAGGCTTTGAAAGGGAGTCTAAAAATCAAGATTTAAATCAAAATTTAGAGTGTTAACTCTGGGTAAAGGAGTAGTGTAGGTGGAGATAAGATGAGAGCAGAGAAATAATAGCCTGCTGTTCTGGGAAAATGCAAGCTCCTATTATGACAGGAGTGTAGAAGTTTTTCTTGTTTGTTTTTGTTTGTTGTGTGTTTGTTTTGTTGGGTTTTTTTGTTTGTTTTGTTTTGTTTTCCCCAAAAGCATCCACGCTGCTGGAATGATTGAGATTGTACATTCAGGGATGCCATAAACATTTTGAAGGCTTCAGACTCATCAGAGACATTAGCAGTGGGTTGCGAAGATTTCAGTAAGCTGAAGATAAAAGGAAAGTTCCATCTTAGGGGAATTATTTCTCCTTGAATAATAGGGGGAGTGTTAATCAAAGATTTGGATTCTTACTGAGATCCGGATGAATTAGTTTTGGCAGAAACAAGGTGGAACTGTGTGGCGAGACCCAGCAGGGAGAGATCAGGTGTTAAGAAACCTTCCTGGAAATCATTCCATCACAACAGTGGGCAAAGGCTCTTGCTGAGAAGCCTAATGACTTGGATGCCATTCTCAGGATCCCCATGGTAGAAGGAGAGAACTAACTTCTGGAAGTAGTCCATTGATCTCCACACATGTGCTGTGGCACGTGATGCCATGCCAAGAAATAAATAATATAAATAAATAAATAAATAAATAAATAAATAAATAAATAAATGTAGAATGTTTTACTGCTTGAGAAGTTCAAAGAAAGAGACACATGAACTTAACACTTTGATAATTCCTCTACAACATTAATTAGAATAAAATCATGAACTTAGCACTTTACTTTTTCCATATCCAAAGACATTTTAAAATGATCCTAATACATGCTATAAAAGGCATAAATTTATATTTTCTGATCTTTCAGTGCATAGCCTCTGATAAATATACCCATTTGTCTTAAGATTTCTATAGCTGTGAGGAGAAACCATGACCACAGCAGGCAACTCTGATAAAGGAAAACATTTAACTGGGGCTAGCTTATAGTTTCAGAGGATTAGTCCATGATCATCGTCATGGGAAGCATGACACCATACAGGCATACATGTTGCTGGAGAAGGGAGCCAAGAGTTCTTCAGCCAGCAGGAAGTGAATTGGCTTGAGCTCTCAAAGCCCACCCCCTAGTGACATACTTCTTCCAAAAAGGCCACACCTACTCCATAAAGCCACACTTCCTAATAGTGCCATTCATTATGGGCCTATGAGGGTCATTTTTTCAAACCACCACACCATTATTGGTTTCAATATTACTCTTTAGTCTTACTCTGAAAAACTATGACACAAATATTTGCTGTATTATTAACCATAGCTGTAATATTTTTGTAAATACCTTTAAGCTCCAAAAGCCTATTTATCATTATTATTTGCATTAAGATAATATTCACATTCACAGTTTGTAATGACATAAATTCTGTCAGTGGTAGTGAAAATGAGAATCAGAGAAACAGAGACTTCCACTCAGGTATACCAGGGATTCTTGACTTTATTGTAGGAAAAGTATCATTGTAAATATGAAATAAAGTTGAAGTATATCAAGAAATATTTTAATATGTATTTAGGCACAAGCATTAGGGAGGGACAGAAGCGTCTAGAAAAGGGGGAGAATCCAGATAAGTATCCCCAAAGCTCCCCAAGGGATACTGACATGTAAGTGCTTAATGATAGATATTTATAAAATTTTAGTACATTCTGAAGTTACATGGTTTGCAACGTTCTTTTAGTAAATAAGATTATAGGTTTACTCTTGTAGTGCACAAGACAATACTTAGGTTAAGACAAAACGATGGGTTATAAAATTGAAGAAATTCTTACTATACAAAGTCACAAAAGAGTTAAGACACATGTTCACAATAAAAAAAATCGATGGACTTGTGAGACTTTTAAACATTGCAGATTGCAGCTGGAAAGGAGTCAAGTCAAGCTTGAAGGTCACATGCTTAGGCTTTGAGCATCTTTCCTTTCCAAAGTCATATTTGAAATGTCTTTAATTTATGGTATGCAAGTAATATTTGCTGAAAATTATGTTACACTTAGCTTTCCATAATTTTATATCAATAGTATTGTGGATTTTACTACGTTGAACTGCAACATGCATTACTTCTCAGAGTTCCTCATATAGTGTTGCAGTCATACTAATTTTACAGCATATCAGTTTCTAAAATACTTCTTAAAATTATATTTGTGAGAAGGTTTTGAAATATAATATTTATGATTCAATGTCTATAACCTTATATTATATTTTTAAAGGATAGCACAAAGCTGGTTTGTACATATTTTTCAAACAAATTAGGAACTACAAATATGTAGAATTATCATGCCCTTATGGGAAACTACTTTTTTTAAGAAACAAGGTACAGAAAACTGTATATTAAGCATATGCAATTTTATCTGTTTGAAGAATGGCATATAGCTGAAATCATCATGGAAGCCTACTGTACAGAACAGCTCTAACAACAAAATACTCCTTCCTTCCTGCAGGCGTTGACGTGTGTGTGTGTGTGTGTGTGTGTGTGTGTGTGTGTGTGTGTGCTAATGCTCATGCATGGATGCATACAAGAGGACATTTTATGTAAAATCATTTCTTTTGGGAAATTTTTAGAGTATAATAAAATATTAACTCATGTTTTCACTGGTAGAAAATAGATCTCTAAGCCTTATCCAGCGTACCAAACATGTAATTCTCTCTCTCTCTCTCTCTCTCTCTCTCTCTCTCTCTCTCTCTCTCTCTCTCTCTTTCTCTCTTTTTTGATTTTTCAAGACAGGGTTTTTCTGTGTAGCTCTGGCTGTCCAGGAATTCACTCTGTAGATCAGGCTGGCCTTGAACTCACAGAGATCGGCCTGCCTCTTGCTGTCGAGTGCTGGGATTAAAGCACCATCACTGGCTGGCTACAAAACACATATTTTTTCAATCAAAAGTAGCGTATGAACTAATAAGTACAAACATTTCCTTACTTTCTTAATAGGAAGAGCAATACATATTCCATATTAAAAGAAAAAACTAGGAAATACAAAGAATGTATCTAAACTTCATAATTTTATTCAATTACTTTTGTATGTTAAGGCACATTCTTAAAATTAAAAGTTGCCATTTTATATTAGATATTAGTGTTACATGCATGTCATTAACCTTTTTGCATTCTTTAAATTTCTTGAGAATTTCGTACAACTTTATGTTGAACACGTTTACCCTTCTCAGTTCCTCCCATCACCACACTTCCATTTCTTCTCATCAAATTTTTAGATTTTTTTTTCTGCTTTCCTCATCAAATCCTGTTTGTCTTGCCCAGTTAGCCTTGGGAATGTGGCCTGCTCTGGCATGGTGACATTCCTACAGGTATCACATCATTCAACAGAGGTGACCCTTGGTTTCCCAGCGGCTATCGCATGCCCATAGGACGTTAGCTAGTGTTGTGATTTAGTGCACATCTTCTCCCTTCTCTGTTGGGATTTTGTCTGGCTAGAGCTGGCAAAGGTCTGGTGCATACTGTCATACAATCACTATACAGACATATGCACAGTGCCCTGTTGTGTTGAAAAATATTGTTTCCTTGATGTTATCAACCACTCTGGCTTTTGCAATCATTCTGCCTCCTCTTTTGCAAAGATCTCTGAGTATCATGTTAGGGGATGCTATGAATTTCCCTTTTAGGGCTGAGAAGTCTACAGTATTGTTATTTGTTTGTTTTTGTTTTCATTCTTTGCAGACTAAACAGTTTTAGGAACCTGTGTTAATTACCATCTATTGCAAAGAGAAACTTCTTTGACAAGATTTGAGAGATGCTCTGATATATGGGTACAGCAGTAAATTGTTAGGAGTTCTTTAATACTGTATTCATTCATTTGCATAATAGTATTATGGATTTTTTTTAATACCTGGGGTCTATGACTTATATTGACAAGAGTTCTTTACTTCTTTCCAGCCCCAGACATGGCTTCCATCTTGTGAAGTGGATCTTAGATCCAATCAGAGAGTGGCTAATTACTCTGCTTATGTTTCTGTCACTCCTGCAGCAGTGAGCACATCTGGTCAGAGTAGTCTTCGTAGCTTTGCAGGTACACAGCTGGCTGAGAGTAAGGCTTATTTTTTCTTCTCCAACTACAAGTATAGCAGGACCTCCTAGTGTCAAGAAAGCTAACCAGTAGGGAAAAAACTTCCAAGTGAGTACAAGCCTAATTAAAATTATACACAAGCACAGATGATAAATGCAAATATTAAAATTTACTATTATGATGTATTTTTCTGGAAGTAGTTTATTTAGCACTATAATGTTCATAATCTCCATTAACAAGAATTATGTTTCAAAAAATATTAAAAAAAGAACATTCTGTGGTTCAAGCAATATGGCATAATATTCTAAATAACAAAACCATATGTTCAATGCAAAATTAGTTTTTTTTCAGTAATTTTAATGTGATAATTTTAATTTTTCCAAATTTAGTATCATTCTATTCATGGAAGTTGTATTTTCCCTAATAAGCACTCATGTAATAAACTTAAACATTTCTATGTATTAAAACTCAGATTTTTGTAGTTCTAAAACTTTAATAAAAATAAATTGAGAATTTTACTCTTGTGATCAAATAGACAAGCTCACAGATGCAACTTATTTAAAGCATACTTTCCTATTAATAGTCAATGGCTTAAGTAACTGAAAAATGAAATTTAATATTTGAATATTTTAGAAATTTTATTTTATTTCATTAATTTTACTTTTAAAAATTATCAAGGGAACTTAGAGAGTTCCCTTAATATTTCCTCCACAGAAGTCAGGTCTTTGCAAGACAACAGTAGGTAAGAAAAGCAATTCATACATTGCTAACACAAGCAGCCTCTTCAGAGACCTTACATGGGCATGGTCCCACTAACGTGTAGTGAATTGTATCCTCGGGTGGTTTAAGGAGCAGACAATCTCTTCTAACACAAAGCCCAGAAGGCTGCATGTGAAATTTAAAGATGAATGTGCAGGGTTATCCTTGCATCACTCTGCTCATGTGTGCATTTTACTTTTAGAATTGTGGCTGACAGTGTGTCAGTTATTGCTAATACATCTTAATAGTACTAAGAATTGAACAGCTGTTAACAGTCTCTGGTATTTTTTTTTTCAGCAAATACAGAGCTGAACACACAAGATTGCCATAGTTTCCATTTATAATCACTTCTACTATTCATTGCTATTATTAAAATACACTATGCATATATAGTTAAATTTTTAAGCACTAATTTTATCTTTATATTATTGTGTGTGTGTGTGTGTGTGTGTGTGTGTGTGTGTGTGTGTGTGTGTTTAAATCCTCTCCTCTCAAATTTGGGGAACTTTTCACATCATGTTCATATATTGTTGGTTATTTTTCCTTTTTTTGGGGGGGGGGGCTGCCACCCACCTCCCAAATAAATCACACAGAGAGCCTTATTCTTAATTATAAATATTTAACCTTAGCTTGGCTTGTTGCTAGCCCACTTTCTTTAACTTTAAATTATCCCAGCTATCTTTGGCCTTGGGGCTTTTCCCATTGTTGTCTAACTTCTATAAATCTTACTCTTACTCCATGGCTTGCTGTGTAGCTGGGTGGTTGGCCCCTCATGTCCTCCTTCTTCTCTGGCTCCTTCTTCTTTCTTCCCAGATTTCTCCCTCTATATATTCTCTCTGCCTGCCAGCCCCACTTATCCTTTTTCCTGCCTTGGTACTGGCCATTCAGTTCTTTATTAAACCATCTGTCATTTTAGACAGGCAAGTAACACAGCTTCACAGAGTTAAACAAATGCAATATAAAAGAATGCAAGACACCTTAAAATAACATTCATAGATGTCACCATCACACATCTCAATGCAAGAAAATGTATCCATGTGTGAAGTCCTAAGGATAGCCTCCCTAAAACTCCCATTTAGTGTAAATTATGTTTTAAATAGAAAAAAAGTTTCCTTTTTCTTTTCTCTTTCTGATTCCTTGAAGTTTACCCATCATTCATTAGCCTGTTTAATTTCCTGGTTGTAAATTACTTATCTTTTTCAGAATTTTAGAAAGGAGTTTAGAACCAGGCTGAAAAAGTTTAATATTTACCAACCAGAATCACATTCTGTTTCTCTCTCCAGAAAGTCCTTCAGCTTTGAGTTCTGCTTGCTGACCCTCTGATTCACTCCATTGAATTATGCTGTGTCCTGTCTGGCTAAATAGGATGAGTTACTTCCTCAGTACTGAGGGATGGGGAGAAGATTTACACATATAATAACATCTTCTAAATAAATTGGCATTTTTTAAATAATTCAGGTGACCTGATTTTATGTTGCTGGCCACTGCCAGACTTCTTGGTTTTTCTACACTGAATGTATGAACATTTAGCTGTCCATTTCCTAATCTATCTAAATGTGTCACAGTTTTGTCTAATTTCGTATAAGATATGTTAAAATTGTCTGCATTGATGGAGAAAGCGATGTCATGCTTATTTTTATCACTTTACTGCTTCTTTATATATATCTTTATTTGAAAGGGTTGCCTAGCCATGCATCTGGAATGTCCTAAGGAAATGAACACTTCATATTTCATTTCTATTAGCATCAGGGGATTGAGAAGCTGATGATCCGCAAGTGGATGGGTTTGTTTCCTGTTGTTCATTTTTTTTCTGTTTGGCTTTGTTGGTTTGATTTTCCTTGCAACTCCCCTTCAGGTTTCTGCGGTCCTGTAAAGATTCCCCTGATCATCAACTATAAAATTAGTGTCAACATTTGTAAAGAAACCTTTCTGATTTTGAAGATGAACAATTCACATGTAGTAACTCAATACAATTCTATTCTTTGATTTTTGGACTAATCCAATATTGATTTAATGTGACAAATAATCTTTCCTAGAAGGGTCAAAACTTCCTTTGCTTTAACCATATAAAATAAATGAAAAACTTGGCCAAATTTTATTTAATTTTAATCATGAAAGTGGTAGGCTAAACTAAAATTGAGAAGATATATGTATTATTGTCCTTGCCAGCATTTGTATTTGAACTTTTTGATACTATTAATTTTAACTTTATTATGATGCACTTTAAGAGTATAAATTATTTTTTCCGCCGGGCGGTGGTGGCGCACGCCTTTAATCCCAGCACTCGGGAGGCAGAGCCAGGCGGATCTCTGTGAGTTCGAGGCCAGCCTGGGCTACCAAGTGAGTTCCAGGAAAGGCGCAAAGCTACACAGAGAAACCCTGTCTCGAAAAACCAAAAAAAAAAAAAAAATATTTTTTCCAAGTAAAAATTTAGACATTTGTAAGTAGTGATTAATTTGAATCAATATAAACCTTGCATTTCGTTCAATAAGATTATCCCCAAGTCCATGATCATCTTAACCCTCAAACTGTAACCTTATTGGAGCATCAAATTTTTGTAACTATAAAGAGTTAGGTATCTCACAAGGAAGTCTTCCTGGATTTAGAATAAATCCTAAATCCAATGAGAGTGTCCCTATCAAAAGGGAAGTGGCATAAAGAGAGTAAAGGCAGGTAAAACACAAAATAGGAGGCAGGTGGAATTGTGTTCCACCAGATACCAGACTACAATGCTCTCTAGAAGATGAGAAGAAAAGGGCTCTTTTCTACAGAGATTCCAGAAGGAAGTGAACTGGAGACACCTCGATTTTAGACATCTAACCTCAAGAAATGTGTCAAAACAGTTTATTGTATTCTTTAAATCATCTCATTATTTTATCTGTATAGGTGTTTTGTCTATGTGTATGTTTGTGTGCCACATGCCTGCCTGGTATCATTGGCATCCAGAAGAAAGTGTTGGAAATCTTACAACTGGAGTCAGAGTTTTGAGCCACTGTGTAGGGGCTGGGAATCAGACCCAGGTCTTCAGAATGAGTAGCCTGTTGTTGTTTTTACTCTTACTTTTTGATCTTTTTGGAGGGCCTGCCACCCAGCTCCTAAATAAATCATACATGGAGTCTTATTCTTACTTATGAATGCCCAGATTTAGCTCAGTTTCTTTTTTTTTTCTTTAATTAATTAATTAATTTTTATTTAAGGAGTATTTAAATTCATTTTCATTTTACATACCAACCACAGATCCTCCTCTCATTCCTCCTCCCTTGCTCCCCCCACCAGTCTTCCCTCCCTGAACCAAACACCCTCACTCCATCCTGTCCTCTGAAAGCTTGTGGGAACTCACAAACTATAGACCCACAGCTGTGGAGCCTGAACAGGACCTGACTCCACCCTGTGTGTGGGAGACAGTTGTGTAGCTTGGTCTGTTGGGCTTGTTTCTTGCCAACTTTTCTTAACTGAAATTATCCTATCTACCTTTTGCCTCTGGGTGTTTTCCTTTTCTTACTTCTGTAATCTTACTTTCACTCTTACTCTATGCCTGACTGGGTGGCTGGGTGGATGGGTGGCTCAGTGGCTGGCCCCTTCTTTTCTCACTGCTTGATATCTCTTGCTTTCTGATACCTCCTTTTCTCCTTCTATTTATTCTCTCTGCCTACTAGCTCCCCCCATCCTTTCTCCTGCCTTGCTATTGGCCGTTCAGCTCTTTATTTGACCAATCAGGTGTTTTAGAAAGGCACAGTAACACAGCTTCACAGAGTTAAACAAATGCAACACACTCTTGCACCATTAAACAAATGTTCCACAGCATAAACAAATGTAACACACCTTAACATAATATTCTACAACAGTAACCGATGTTTTTAACTGTTGTCCCATCTCTCTAGCCCTATGTTTTTTATTGTGATAAACTGTCCATTTTGCAGGTTATTACTGGGTCCATACCAATGAACATATATAAAATGCCATAAGTAAATTAAATCTTGCTAAATGTCTTTAATAGCTTACAAAATTAATCATTCTTTAGCTATCAGCTTTATCATGAAAATTACCATTACATATCCAGAAGGTATTTTTCACTAATGTCTAATAAGACAATGGTTACACTCTCAAGAAAATTACAGTATAATACAAGAGGAAAAGAAATATATTTTCTAAAAAAAAGTTTTAGTAATACAGCAAAAGAAATTAGAAGAAGTTGCTTAGTAGAGGAAGATATAATAATGTGTGGGAACCCAGCTGGAAGACTGGCTCCCACATTTTTTGACGGGGTACTCTTGAGGAGTGAGGGATAAGAGATATTATATAGAAGGATAGAGGGCAGTGAAACAGTTAGCCTTGGGAGGGCCAGGATCATTATCCCCTGGCACCTTCTATCTCTTCTAAAGGGTTATTTATAGAAATGCCAAGGGGTGGAGCAAAAGACCTCTCCCTGGCTCAACCAAATGTAGACCTTTCCAGTCACCTAATAACCAAGCACATTGTCAACCAATCCTCTAATGAAGCTCTGCTGGGTAAAGCAAGCTCAGAGCTCACTAGGAAAACTTTGTGGGCCTCCATAATAATGTAGAGATTAGAGGGGTTTCAAATTTCCCTTAAAGAATAAGTAATTAGAAGTCATTTTAATTATATGTCCATTTAGCCAAATAATAATACTATGTTCTCCCCTGAAGACTGTGGCTTATCTAGACACAGGTTCTTGGCCCAAGAGTGGTGCCAGATACAGGTATCATCTTGTGGATCAGAAATTAAATCCAATCAGAAAGTGGTTGTTTACTCCCATGATATTCATGTCACTGTTGCATCTGTTTAAGTGTAGCCTTGGAAAACATCACAAGGCTAGTTATTACTGTAGCTCACGGAGTTAACAGATAGGTAAGATTTATACTTACTTTTCTTATCTGGTAGTATGTATATTGCCTCCCAGCATTTGAGAGCTAGATAGTGAAGGTGAGGCTTCTAGGTCAACATCAGCTGAGTATCTCTGTGTATTGTGTTTCAGTTATAGAATGTCTTCAGCAGTAAGGATTTATCAAGTACTGGAAGGTAACTAAAGAGCACTGGCTGTTAATGCATCTTTTAATGCTCATCAAAGAAGCTTGTGATAAAAATTGAAACCTACAACTGACCAACAGATGTTCAGTCCTAAATGGCACATCTATTTTGTACTTCTGTTCTGAAAGTTTAGGAAACTTTATAGAACAAAGAATGGAACTATTATAAGACCCAGAGTTATTATTATGACTACAAAAAACTGAGTGTACTGCTTGGTATACTGACAATGCTTCAACAGAAGACCACATACACATCCCACATCTGACATTCAAAACTATGGGTTTAAAACAAAAATGAATGAAGACACAAAGTTGGGTGGCTAGAGAGGGCCAGGTGGGTTATACTGGCTAATTTAATGTTAACTTGACACATGAAGTCATCTGAGAAGAAGGAATCATGATTGAGAAAATGTTTCCATAAAATTATGCTGAAGGCAAGTCTGTATAATATTTTCTTAATTAGTGATTGATGGAGGATGTTCCAGGCCATTGTGGGTGGTATCACCACTGAGCTGGTGGTCCAGGTACTGCAAGAAAGCAGGCTGAGCAAGCCACGAGAAACAAGTCAATGAGAAGCACTCTTCTATGGCCTCCGTATCATTTTTTGCCTCTAAGTCCCTGTTTAAGCTCTTGTCCTGACCTCCTTCAATGATGAACAGTGATTTGGAAATGTCAATCAAATAAACCCTTTTCTCTTGAAGTTTCTTTTGGTTATGGTGTTTCATCACAGCAATAGTACCCTAACTAGGATAATAATCAAAACATATCACTTGAAATTCTCCAAGACCTACTGAGAATAAATAAAACTTGGCAGTCTTATGGCAATGTACTTTCATATTCCCCTTTCTCAAGTTTGAAGAATATTAGAGGTGTTTATTTGGGGGGACAGCAGTTTATGGAAATGTATTCTTATTAAGTTTTTAACAGCAAAATATCTTCTTTGAAAATTAATATCTTAACCATTTCTGGAATTTTTATTTCTTTGTGTATTTTATATTTCTGACTATTATGATTCATTGTATTATTATTCCAGCATCAAAGATAATTTACTTAATAGAGACATATAGATGTATATTTCTCCTAGATTCTGTTTTAAAATATTTATTTTGTTTAGTTTTAATGTACCTTCATAATCTGAGGTGTTATTTTATAATCACAATTTATTAGTTTTAATAATTACTTCACAAAATTTGTTTTCTTAGCAATCATCCTGCCTGAATCACAAAATGCAAGTTGAATAACTGACAGCTTTCAGATAGCGTTCCTCTTGTCTGGGATGCGTTTTCTATTCTGCTCTCAAGTTTGGTGAGATTTCACAGCAATACCTTCATATTGACTTGAGTTTTCGTCTCTAATTTCTAGTAGGTTTTATGTATTTCAATTATTTTTATTTTTATTTTTTTTTGGTTTTTCGAGACAGGGTTTCCCTGTGTAGCTTTGTGCCTTTCCTGGAACTCACTTGGTAGCCCAGGCTGGCCTCGAACTCACAGAGATCCGCCTGGCTCTGCCTCCCGAGTGCTGGGATTAAAGGCGTGCGCCACCACCGCCCGGCTATTTTTATTATTTCATATATTGTTCTAGAAGTTTTATAAAACAAACCAGTCAAAAGAAAGTGCCAATCTCTTATTTACTGTTTTCATTTTGTTTTTCTTTAAATTACTGGCTAGGTATATGCCGCTAAAGCCCGCTTCCTCCCAAATTATTAGCTCTGCCCTTTAATTGCCTCTTTCAAATGAAGAATTTTTCTTTTGGCTGTCATTGACAATTGTCTGCTTTATACATGATGAGTAGATTTTTATGGATAATAAACACGGTGGTGATTATATATCTGAATGTCAAGATTGTTTTCCTCCCTTTGATCTGGCAGACCATTGAATTGTTTTATGTAATACTATGCTCCCTTTCTGGGCAGATCTGTACAAAACAAACACTGTACATACTATCTAATCATGAATACACAGTGGTTCATTTAATAAGTAAGTTTATTCTGTGACCAATGAACTATTTTATATTCAGTATCCTATCTAAATTTCTGTCTGTTTTACTTCATGACTAGGATGTTTTGCAGTATATGTTCTACAGTAGGTCCAATGCTCCAACATTTCTTCTCAGGATTTTCTGCCAAAGCTTCAAGAGAAAAATGCCTGCAAACAAATAAGACCCAGGAAAGGTCCTGATACCTAGCCCTTCTCATTGAAATATTAAAGCACATGTAGCCTTTTTAGGTAATTGAAGTTCAGGAATGTGTCTTATAAATACATATTCCCTTGTTATTTTTAGTATAAGAATTGCCCTCTTCATGTGGTTAATCGTTGTTTCCATCCCTTCATGTATACTTTTTTAATAGAATTATGTTGGGCCTTTTTCTGCTAATATTCTTATAATTTATCTATTTTCCATTTAAAATATCTTTGCTCCCTTGGTTATAATACCTCTTTATTAATATTCTGTGTAGATGTATACTACTTCCTTTTTAATTATGCTACTTAATTCGAGATTTTTTTTATTCTTAAGAACTAATACAGAAGGATTGCTTGTGCATCTCTGTGAGCTGGTCCCCAGTGGTAACATCTTGCAAAACAACAAGGATCTTGACATTAATCAGGTGCAGATACAGAACACGTCTATCAGAAGTTTTCCTCCTTTTGCCTCTTATATCCATCTGGATTTTTTTGGATCTGCTCATGTCTCTAAACTTCGGAAGCTTCTGACTTGTTTTCTACTGAAGCCATTGTGTCACATCAATAATGTTAGCTCAAGGAAATTGGAAGGAATGAAAATATTATGGCTGAGGCTTTTCATAGTGTTCTTCTCATTTAAGTGTTGTGATTACCAGGCATTTTTCCTTCTTATTTGTATTATTCAATGTCTGAATGACAATCATTTGCTTAACAGAAAACATTTAAATTGTTTCTTGGTTTGGCTTATTGAAATTATTTGTCATTGCATTATAATAAAAATAACTTTTATATTCTAAGCCTATATTTTGCTCAGTCTCAGAGCCAGTGTTAATAATACTCCTTGAAAAAACTTAGGAATTGAGCCTGCTATCCTACTGTGTTTTCAGCTTGTTTGTTTAACCTGCCTTTTAAGAGACCAATGTAACAACCAACCTTACTTGCCTTAGATTTCCCATGTAATCATCTTTTAATGCATAGCAGTAATATCAAATTATGTACTGGACCATGACCTTGAACTAAAAGTAATGCACGCATGTATGTATGTATGTATGTGTGTGTATGTGTTATGACAATTGTTAGCTGAAAACAGAATGTATATGTTGAAAGCAATTTTATAAAATGAATATCCACTGTAAATATTACACACAGCACTAAGAAAGCACATCCAAATTAACACAATAAGAAACAAAAAGGGGAACAACAGACACTGAGGAAATCCAGGCATACTTTAAGACTCTGTCCTACACCAAATTGGAAAATCTAAAATAATCTATGGATAATTTTCTCCATAGGTACTACTTACCAAAGTTTAATCAAGATCAAGTAAACAATTTGAATAGATCCATAACTGCTAGTGAAATAAAAATAGTCATTAAAGCCCTCCCAACCAAAAACAAACAAACAAACAAACAAAAAAACTCAGGGCCATATGGTTTTAGCACATAATTTTACAAGACTTTCAAATAAGAGTTAATGCCCATAATCCTCAAATTATTTCTCAAAATAGAAACAGAGGCCACAGTTTCCAGAACCCAAATCACATAAAGCCTCAACAAAAGAAGAGAATTAGAGACCAACTTCCCTCATGGACATTGATGCAAAAATATTCAATAAAATACTTGCAAACTAAATCCAAGAATACATAAAAAAGATCATCCAATATGACCAAATAGGCTTTATCCCAGAGATACAGGGATTGTTCAATATGTGTAAATCAGTAAATGTAATCTACCATATGAAAAAATACAAAGAAAAAAAATTACATGATCATTTATTTCATTAGATGCAGAAAGTTCTTGACAAAATCCAACACACCCTCGTGATAAAATTCCTGGAGAGATTAGAGAGACATACTTAAACAAAATAAAGTCAGTTTACAGCAAGATGATAGTCAATATCAATGTAAAAAGAGAGTCATTCAAAGCAATTCCATTAAAATTAGGAACAAAAATGGTTGTTCACTTTCTCCATATCTATTCAATATGGTACATAATGTTTTAGCAAGGGGATATATATTGGAAAGGAAGAAGACAAAGTACTATTATTTGCAGTTGATATGTTAGTATACATAATTGAGCTGGAAAATCCACTAGGGAACTCCTACAGCAGATAAATACTTTCGTTGAAGGAGCAAGATTTAAGATTAACTCAAAATAATCAGTAGCACTCATTTAAGCCATTGAAAAATGGGATGAGAAATAAATAGGGGAAACAAAGTCTTTCACAATAGCCACAAAAAATATAAAATATCTTGTGTCAATTCTAATCAATCAAGTGAAGACATATATGATAAAAACTTCTAGCATTTAAAGAAAGAAATTGAAAAAGACATTAGAAAATATCTACCATGCTTATGGATTGGAAGGATTCACATAGGAAAATGGTCATGCTAGCAAAAACAAACAACATATTCAATGCAATAGCCATCAAAATCCCAACATAATTTTTGAACTCAAAAATAAAATTGTCATCTTCCCACAGAAAAAACAAACAAATAAACAAACAAACAAGATAGCTAAAATGATCCCAAACAATAAAAGAAATGTTGGAGGTATTACCACCTGGATTTCATGTTATACTACAGAGCTATAGTAATGAAAACTGCATCATTTTACCATAAAAACAGGTGCATTGATCAATGAAATTGAATTGAAGACCCATACATTAACCTGAATATCTATGGACATCTGATTTTTGATAAAGAAGCCAGAAATATACACCAAAAAAAAAAAAACCAGACGTCATTTTCAACAAATGGTGCAGGTCTAACCAAATCTCTGAATGTAGACAAATGCAAATAGATCCATATTTATCTCCCAGAACAAAACTTAAGTCCAAGAGGATCAAAGACCTTAACATGAAACCAGATACACTAACCTAATAGAAGAGAAAGTGGGGAACAGCCTTGATTGCTTTGGCACAGGGGACAACAGAGCACCAATAGTCCAGGTACAAAGATCAACAATTAATAAATAGGACCACATGAAAATGAAAAGCATCTATAAGGCAAAGGACACTGTTAATATGGCAAAAAGACAGACCACAGAATGGGAAAAGATTTTCACCAACTCCACATCTGACAGAGCGCTAATATCAAAAATATATAAAGGACTCAAGAAACTAGATATAAGAAAAATAAATAATCCAATTTTAAAATGGGGTATAGATCTAAACAGAGAATTCTCAATAAAGGAATCTCAAACGGCTAAGAAATACTTAAAGGAATGTTCAACATCCTTAGCCATCAGGGAAATGCAAATCAAATCTACTATGAAATTCCATCTTATACTTGTCAGAATAGCTAAGATCAGTAAGACAAGTGACATGTCATGCTGGTGATGATGTGGAACAAGGGGAAAACTTCTCTATTGCTGGATTGATTGCAAATGTTTACAGCCACTATAGAAATCAATATGACTGTTTCTCAGAAATTTGGTCATTGATCTACCTCAAAACCCATCTATACCACTCCAGGGCATATAGTCAAAGATGCTCCACCCTACCACAAGGAAACTAGTTCAACCACAGTCACTGCAGCTTTCTTCGTAGCAGCAAGAAACTGGATACAGCCTAGGTGTCCCTCAACCAAAGAATGGATAAAGAAAAATGTGCATTTGCACAATGGAGAATAACTCTGCTGTTTAAAAAAACAAAAACAAAAACAAAACAACATCATGAAATTTGCAGGCAAGGGAGTGGATCTAGAAAAGAAAATCATCCTGACTGAAGTAACGCAACCAGAAAAACAAATATGGTATGTACTCACTTATAAGTGGATATTAGCCATTAAGTAAATGATCATCAAGCTAAAATTCATAGATCCAGAGATGTGAGGTAAAGGTGAGTGGTCTAGGGGGAACACATGGATTTCCAGGGCAAGGGGAAATAATAGATTTTGTGGCTGGCCTGGGGGTGGTTGGGGTCAATGGTGAGAGAGATCAGTTGAGTGGGGAGATGGGACATAAGTAAAGAGTTCAAGGAGAGACAAATGCAGTTGGGGGATATTTGGGGGACAGTGTGGAAACCTAGTGCAGTGGATACTTCCTGGAATCAATGAAAGTGATCCTAATGAGAGGAGTCTTAATAATGGAGGATACGAATTCTCAACAGACTATCTCTTGTAGCCAGGCAAGACTTCCAGTGGAAGGAGTGGGTTACATTTAATTGAATTGTTGGCTAAAGAGGTTCCATGGAACTCCCAAAATAATCGAGGCTGATGCCAAGACAAAATGTTCTCTGCAAGCAGACAGTGGTGCCTTATTGCCAGGGACAACATCCACACAATTCACCGAACATGGAGAAGTTATACTGGTGCCTACATGAAATGTTCACTCTACATTCTAGTCTCTTTGGTGAGGGAAAGGTACTCTGTAGGCTAGTAAAGAGAAACATGGACATGAACCCAGCCACAAAACATTTTAGCTACAACCTGTTCTCCCTGCAAAATATGCTAGGGCAATGGTGGTAATGAACTTGTGGCAGCAGCCAACCATTGTCTGATCTGACTTAAGGCCCACTCCATGAGAAGCAACCCATACTCCACACTGCTTGAGTAACTGAGAACCAGAGATGAGATAGCCCAGAGACCTGGGGTTAAACCAAACACTACTGATTTAAAAAAAAAAAAAAAAAAAAAAAGCAGAACAGATGCAGAGACCCACAGCTAGACATCATGCAGAGAGAAAGGCTAAATGGATGGTCTCCATCAAATGCCCTTTCATATCTTAGGAAATGTAGTAGAAGAGGAGGAAGAAAGAGTATAAGAGCCAAGGCGGTAAGAGGACCCATGGAGAACAAGGCTCTCCAAATCAACTAAATCAACTAAACAAGGCACACATGCGAGACTGAAGCAGCAAGGACAAGGGCTCCATGGATCTCCATCAGGTCCTCTGAATATACACTTCAGCTATGAGCTCAGCAGCTCTATAGTCTCCTAACTATGAGACAAGT
>CABHPR010121815.1:8043-40543 GCA_902168415.1 Peromyscus melanophrys | reverse complement strand
GGCTAGTTCTTGTCAACTAGTTGCTAGCTCTGCCCCCGGTCCCAGGCTGATTTTATTAACACGGTCTCTGGTTTCACAGTGTGATCGAAGATCCTGCAGCATGCATGCGCATGTATGGAGACGCTATGTCTATGTGTGAAGTCAGAGGACAGCTGTCAGTAGTCAGTTCTGATGCCAGGGGTTCCACAGATAGAACGCAGCTCGCCGGGTTTGCCGTGCAAACGCTGTGAGCTACACAACTGTACAACCGGCTCAACAGCTGGCCCTTTAGGGAATTTCCATTATTAATTGATGTATAGATTGACTGACTATAGGTTTCCAAAAACAGCTTTTCCATACATTTTCCTCCTGGTATAAAGATAATAAAATGGCATGTCTTTGTATACTCATCTTACCCAGTGCATTTATCATACAAACTGACCTCTGAATTGTAGACATTGCTGTTTAGTTCAAGGGGTTCTTTCAAAAGGCATTCACTGCAGATTGGTCTGGTGCCCCTGGGATTATCACCTTCCATTCTATATTTATAAGTCTCACTTTGTGTTTATGCCTCTTGAAAGAATTGCTTAGAGCTAATCCACATGGGTTTGCCTGCTAGGAACAACTGCTAGAGATTCCAGTGAGTCCTTGTCTTCTATATGATTAAAGCATCACAGATAACATTTCTTTTTGAAATAGTGTATTTTGGATATCTTAATACTGTTTCTAATTTGTTGAAAGGCAAAATATTTAGATCAGCTGAAGAGAAACTAGAGTACATGTAACATTGTTTCTAATTTAGAAAAATTATATTCAGAGTAAAGTAGGAAATACAGCCCTAAATTCATTTGTCCGTGATCAAAAAAAGAAAAAAAAAATACATGGGTCAACTCCAAAAGACTTTAATGAAAGGAGAACAGTGAGTAGCAGATGAGCAATGAGCAATACACACAGTGTATTGGTGCCTGCTTTCTGCTGAGAATTATCACCATTGGCTAGTATAAATTAGGTACAGAATCCAAATATGTACTGCCTAAAGAGCCAGGCAAATTGCCAACAAATATATTACATTCAAATGGCCCCAATCATAGAGCATCTATTGGCAACCAAAACTAGCAGTGTATATCCTCTCAGGGGAAGACATATGAAAGACTCAGACTCTCACATACCAGCCTCCTTCAAATATCTAGCAATATAAAATGATGTCACTCATCATGGTCATGAGGAAATGAAGCACAACACGTAGGAGTAAGCAGAAACAAGAAAATTTTGGATTCCTAAAGATTTCAGTTACAGAACTGAACAAACACAGTATAAAATAACCATATACAAATAATAAAATTAAAACTGTGATTAAAAAACCAAATACAGATACAAATTCAGTGTATAATGATTGTACATACTTACTTGCATATACCTTAAATTGCCTTGTTTCGATTTTCACAGAAAGGGTTTCTGTTAAATAACTGAGCCATACAGATTTTGAGGCCAGTGAAACTATTTATTAGCCAATGCGAGCAACACATTTGCACAACGCACAGAAAGACATCCCATAGCAGAACTGTTTATGTCATTCTATTGGAATTCATAAAGATGTTCTTATGAGATTATGGATTAACTACTTTTATAACTTTCCTTATTTATGATGGAATTGAACAGGTGTGCAAAACCAACACTAGCAGTCAGAATTCTGACAGCTGGTATGGGGGATCCCTAACAAACAAATGAATGGGATATAGTGATTACCATAGGAGTGGGCTGCAGTGAGATACACCACTATGAACTCATGTTTACTTTGATTTAGACATAGAAGCTGCATATGGAAATATATATTCTTTAGTTTAAAAATGTATATATTTTCCTGATGTTAGTTCAGAAGACCCAGAAACAATGGCAATCTGAAAATCTTATATGACAAACAATGAGTGTACCATGAAGATAATTTGAGTACAATGAAGTTAGAAAGAAGAATTGCTTGGATTAATAGCTGATTCTATGACTGAAGCAGGGCTCACAAGATGAGCCTAAACATCCTGTAAGGCAATAACTACCAAAAATGTTAAAATGTGGGTCTGGAGAGACAGCTTACTCAGCAACAACTAGTTATACAAGCACAGGGACCTGAGTTCAGTCCTCAGAACCCATGTGAAGTCTAAGAATAATGACACCTGCAATCCCAGTACTGTGGTGGCAGGGAGTGGAGGACCTCCTGGGGCTTCCTAGCCAACTTGTCTAACAGAAATGATGAGATGCAGGTTTACTGAGAGACATTGTGTCTTAAAATAAGGTGGAGAATGATTAAGGCACTAGACTTCAATCTCTGGACTCTGTATGTATCTGCAAGCATACATAGCTGCACTCATAAACACATGCATACACATACACACAATCATATACATGCATATGTATATTAAATCAAAATTAATCAAATAAAAATGTTCACAAAAATGGACATTAAAGACAGTAATAAAAACAATCAGGACCGTTTCTCAAGGTCCAAGCTAGAAAATTTTCAGAACTATTAAATGAAGCAGCACTCGGCTATAAGTCAATATCTGAAGTAAACATGTAGAGTGTACAGAAATATCCTCAGAAGGGAGGGGTTTGATGAAGACATCCTAAATGGGACTGAATATTTCAAGGTATCTTACTCTCTGCACAGTGTTCAGTTGTTGTATTTGTTCTGATCTGCCTCAGGAAGAATCTTCTCTGATGATGGCTGAGCAAGACTCTGCTCGATAGGGACAGCAGGATGTCAATAGGAGTCATTTTAGGGCTATGTTCCTTTCACCTGCTCACTTGTTAAGAACGTGTGGTATGTAGAAATGTCCTTTGAATTGAATGGGAATCTTGTAAGAAGTAAAAGTTAATTCAGAGGTCAAATTTTTTCCTTAAGAGAAAAATCACACTGCATTATTAAAAGGAATAATTACTTAGACATTGTATAAATGGATTGCTACCAGATCATATAAATTCCTCAGTAGAAAACAAGAAAAATGGCTCTGTAAAATTGAAACTATGAAGTTGCGAAAGCAAGACAGCTCGGGCAATAAAAGCATTGCTGCCAAGCCTAAAAATCTGAGTTCAATCCCTGAATCTCACTTTTCCTTCAGCCCCACACTTGTGCAGAGTGACATGTGCATGCCCCCATAAACCAATAAATATAAGAGAAAAAATTAAATAAATCCTTAAACTAATTTAGTCTCAATAAGCAACATCATCTAGGGTAGTACAAAAGAGGAAAGTGAGAGGCATATATCCTTCATGAATAAGTTTCTAGACACCCTCAGACACATAATATCCAGCTAAACCCAGTGATGTCTAAAACTGACAACTCATGAGCAACATAAGCTTACCATGGCCATCAAGGTGGCTTGAATGTTAGAATATCTAGTGATGAGATCCACCCCATCAACTTTAAAACTGATGAAGTTCACAGATTCTGAGAATGCATTTTCAGATGGCAAAGATTCATTTAAGTTTTCTTCTAGAATAGAAGACAGGACTTCCTCATTTTCATAAAGATTGTCTACCATCAGTTTACAGTAGAGATGACTTCTGAGCCAGAGAGAAGATTGAGCTGCTTCTGAACTCTGTTTCTGCTTAACAATACATTGAAATTCTCATCATTAGAGCCATTGCAGGGGACAAGAAGAACTTAATTAAATGCATACAGGACATGGAGCAAGACACAAAACAATAGTTGCTGATAAATTCATCTAAAATAAGAAACTTTCCAAAGACTGAAAATGATTATAATTAACAGAAATGTTTACTAAGGTGACTTGGTATGTAATTGACATGTAAAAAACAGTGACAATTTTATACAGTAACTACATACACAAAATGTAATAATAGCAACAAAATGTAAGACAGGAAGTGTAACTCATTTAAGAAGAACAAGATCTTACTGCAAATTTAAGTAAAAGATAATATGGGACATTATGAGAACCAAAACAGTTGAAGAAAAATACTGGTTTTTATTTTTAAAAATAAATTACTTGGACATGCCTTTTTCTTTAGACTTAGGATTTTCACTTCACATAAAATGCCATTAAACTTCATAGCTTCTATGTTTAAAACACTTTAAATAATGAGTTAAGAGGGGATAAACCATTTCTGAAGAAACAAAGAACAGAGAAAGGACATAATTCATATGATACCAACAAACACCTATGGGACCTTCTAAAATTATAGCAGCTGAAACACTGAAGAATTCAGAAACAATTAGTTTGAGGTGGAAAATATGCACAAAAATGAACACGAGGGAGCAGAGGAATGGCTTCACATGAATTTGATATGTAGAGGAGAAGTTTTTTCAAACACACTGGAGAAATACAACCTTGAAATTTGGAAAAACTCCACAATTAATCATTTCTTTGCATGGCACACAATATTCAATTATTTTTGTGACAATTTCTTACTTGTATAGAATTTCCTCCATCACTTTTTCCTGCCTTGTCTGCTGGACCCCCTTTTCTTCCCAAGTAGTTTTCCTCCTACTTCAAGTCTCTTTTCTTGTGCAAGTCATGTGCAAGTTGTCTCTGCTGCTATGGATTCATCACGCCATATCCAGGAGTCATCATTTTCTCGTACTTCTCCCTATCCTCAGGCTCGCAAAATGAATGTTCATGTGAACAAAAGAAGGGAATGTTTAAGGAGATAAAATAGCAGATTCTCTTTTCTGTTTTTTCTTTTTTCTTTTCTTTTTTTTTTGAGACTGGCTTTCGCTGTGTAGTCCTGGCTGTCCTGGAACTCACTCTGTAGACTAGGCTGGCCTCGAATTAAGAGTCCTCCTGCCTCTGCCCCTGGAGTGCTGGGATTAAAAGCATGTGTCACCACCTCCCTGCGTAAAATAGCAGATATTCTTATGACATTTAGCTACTATTTCTCATTAAAGTTCTCAAATATGTAAACCAGAAAAAGATGTAGTAATATAAAAATTAAGCTTATTATTTAAACAATATTCCTTTAAATACTTTGTATCTTGGGCTTTGTTCCACAGGCAGGGAACAAATCAATGCAGACAACATAAAAAAGTTCTAACCCTTGCATAGTATGTCTTATTCAGATATTTTATTATAATAGTCATAGGAGAGTATCTACATACATGCCTACCTTCTTTTTCTTAAATATTTATTGTTTTTGTTTGTGTGCATGAATGTTTTGGCTAAATGCATATGAGTGCAAAGCATGATGTGCATACCGGGTGCCCAAGGAAGTCAGCTCTGTAGTCACCAAGTGGGTGCTAGAGATTGGACCTAGGACTTTTGTAAGCTGATAGATTTTGTTTTCTTTTTGTTTGTTTATTTTTTTAACCACATCAAAGAAAGCAGGATATTCAGATGATATAGAAATAAATTTATAATTAAATTACTTGATTAAGTGTAATCAAGGAAATAACAATTAAAAATGCATTAGCCCATTAAATTCACGTGATGAACCAAGATTGAGGATCAAAGGACAAAGAATGTCCAAGAAAACATCAAATAAATATAAACTTTTCACTGCAATGGTGGGAATACAAACCACTAAATCCCAGGGGGAAGCAGTTCCTTATTATCTAAATGGCTGAATGAATCAACATTTTTATTTTATGTGTATTAGAACTGTGTTCTAAAAACAGAAAATGATAATGAATTTGAAAATGGTATGGGAAGTGAACATATCTATAACAGTATCGATTTGTTTGTGTCCATGACAACTAATGCTAAAGAAATAAAACAGTCCTAAGAATGTTATGTGTAACTGTACACCAATAAATTGATTAACTTAGAAGAGTGGGATAGACTTCTAAAATGTTATAAGCCACAAAGACTACATTCAGGAAGACATGCAAAGCAAGAATGAGAGAGCAGGGAATAAGAAGATTGTACTACTGACCAAAATGTCCCAACAAAGATTTGAATCACCAAAGCTCCTTGTCTACTTGCTAGGGACCACTACTTCTGGGTCTCTCTCTCTCCCACTTTTAATTAATTTTATTTTACATATCTTCTTATATTTTGAAATTGTATCCCTTCCTCCCCTCTCTTTCTCCCTCTAATCCTTTCATAAACTTCTCTGGCTTTCTCTCAATTGCATGGCCTCATATATATATTCATAATCATATATATTCTGAGAGTGGGAGACGTGGTCTTCCCAGAGATCATCCTCCTCAACTGATTATCCAGTACGTAGTGGTCAGCCCTAATATGCAGGTAAAATGATCAGATCCTTTCACTTTGGAATTAGTCCTATCAAACATTTAAAGAATAGCTGCAACTTTCTTTAATTCTTCTGGAAACAATTAAGAACAAATTCATCCACATTCATTTTTAGTGAGTATTAGACTAACACCAAAAATAGACAAAAAGAAAAGATGTAACAGGCCAATAATTATAATTTATATTGATATAACCCCCCCCCAAAATAACAAATGGAATTCAAGAGGGTATTAAAATACATAATATATGGAGATAACATTTTCCAATTAATAGTAGAGGAATAGACAAAGAACATATCACACAAACACACACACACACACACACACACACACACACACACACACACACACACACACACACAGGAAGATTATTCAGTTTTTACACCAAAGAAAATCTTGTTATATTTGGTAGCACTCTTGAACCATGAGGACATTATGAGACATGAAGTAACCTAGCTGCAGAAGGAAAATATTGCATATTTTCACTGGAATTGAGAAGGTAAATATAATTAAACTATTATAAACACTACAGAATGCTGATTGCTTGTGTGAGTATAGAAGCCTCAAGTTGTGCATGAGAGAGGTATAAAGTTTGTTATACAATGAAGCTAAGTTGGGAGAGGACTTCTTTGCAACGATATGCTTACTGTGCTTTTAAAAACTAAAGACAACAAATCTCATGTCAAGAGTTCTTATTATAATAACAGTATTAATACAATGTATGAGATTGCTACTTCAGAAATACTTTGTATTTTTTGTGTATTGTTTTGAGCTACATGTCAACACAAACAGGTGACTAATATCACTGGATGGGTTGGAGGACTCGGTGACAGCTAATGTTTGACAATAGATCAGTCTGTTATCACAGAGAATTAAATAGTTTTACTATATCATGTAGATGGCAAAATTATGGTGACCTAGCAAACTGTAATAATTTCCTTTAAATCAAGTGCAACATGAGAAACACCCCTGGTTGTGGATGTCTCTACTACAGATCTTGAAAAGATTCTGGCATCTGTGGGAAGACATAGATTTACTGCTCTCATAAAGAACCATTTGTAATGCATATTCTGATGTCATGGGGCCAATAAAAGCACACTCAACAGGCTATGATTTGTCCCAGGATTGGCATAGCATCTAAAGTGCTGTGTATATTACACAAACAGTGCAAAGTCTCAGCACTGACAGAAGGAAAGTCAGTGTTTTCAAATGACAGTGTAAACACCACATCAAATAGAACTGAGGAAGGTAGGGAGATCATTGCTAGCATACTCCCTATAATCTCCCCTGTATAGTCAACTAAAACAATGTCAAAACATCTGGCTCCAGGCTAGCAGATAACAAAGAAAAGAGAAAGATTGCATTTCATAATTAGGAAGTTTGTGGCTCAGAAAGAGATGGCAAAAATTAAAATATCGCTACATATATGGATACACACATATATATATGGATGTAGAAATATACGTATATTTATATTTCATTTGGTTTTGAATAAATAACAATGTGAGATATTTTCTGAACTGTAAAAATATGAAGGAAAATTGAAATAAAACGAAGTATGGAAGATTATTTAGAAAACAGAGAAATATGAAAATGTGCTAGGATTTCCAGAATGTGCTGGTGGACCTCGGCTTTGTAACATGTTATTCAAATACCTATTTCTTAGTGTTACGTTTTTCTCCAAATTGTATCCTATCTGGCACAAGCCCATAAAACATGTATGAATGTGTACAAAGATATGACAAAATCAAAGAAAAGTTAAGGAAGTTTTATTATTATTGAAGCAAATGAATGCAAGACACAACTGATTGTTGGCAGTCTCTTTGATATAAAATAGTTGTTTTACAGGCTTCTGGCCAATTATAACTTCACAGTTTTTTTTGCCATTTAAAGTTTTTCTAATATTCATGGATAGGTTTCATACCCTTACACTCTACCCTGTATTAAATATTTTCCAATTTCATTTTCTGTCTCATTAAAATGAATTTAATCTTCTTAGTTTTAATTTCATAAAATAATAATCTTTACTATTTACAAATGTATTTCTATTTGCTAGTCCTTCATACCATAAACTTGAGGATGATTGTAGATAATTTACTTTCCCTTATCTTTTCTAAATATATGGTTTTTCTCATTGTCTTACAGAACTATATACACTTTTCATTTTTTCAATTACAGTATCTCGATGCAGTTTCCACATTTTACAAAGGGTGTAAAGGTATTGGCTCATATAATAATGCACCTACTACTGTCCAAGCACTGTATGAACTCCACCTTAACTTGGAGTGACACTGTGTTCACTGGTTTCACCATTAAGTAGATCTATATATTCACCATTCTGCTTACAAAAATAACTGTCACCCAGTCAACTACATCACACAACCACGGTATTTTATTTATTTATTTACTTACTTACTTATTATTTATTTATTTTGCATCTCAACCATAGTTTCCCCTCCTTCCTCTTCGCCCAGTCACCACCAGCTCCCTTCTGCCCCGCCCCATCAACTCCTCCTTTCTATTCAGAAAGGGCAGCCCTGTCATGGATATCAACAAAACATGGCATATCAAGCTGCAGTACGACTAAGCACCTTCCCATGTATTAAGGCCAGGCAAGGCAAACCCAGTATGAAGATTAGGATCCCAAAAGCTAGCAAAAGAGTCAGAGACAGCCCCTGTTCCCCCTGTTAAGAATTCCACAGAGGACCAAACAACTGCAACATATATGCAGAGTGCCTAGGTCAGTCCCATGAAGGCTCCCTGGTTCATTCTCTGTGAGCCCCTGTGAGCTCAGATTAGTTGATTCTGTGGGTTTTCTTGTGATGTCCTTGACCCCTCTGGCTCCTTCAGTACTTCCTCCCACCCTCCAGCAGGGTTCCCCCCAGCTCTGTAATGTTTGACAGTCACAATTATTCTATCCAGATTCTTGAACTGCTTTCCTGATTGACTATAGGTTATAGGATAAACGGTATGGTATATGAAGTTAAATTCTTCACTATTTTGGCTCCACTTATCTGCCTTTGTATTTATGTTTAACTAGAGATGTAATCCTGCCTTCCTCATAAACATTAGGCTTCTTCTTAGACATATGTCATTCCATTTATCTGAAATTATTAGTGCTTTTCTGACCAGGCTATCTATCTTCACTGTAAGCATCTTTAATAACTTCTAATATTTTTTCCTATTACTTGCTCATCTTTTACTGCCTTGGGGGTTCTTACTCACCCTTTAAGAGCCAGGTAAGTACTTTCCCTGTGTATGGAAGATTGTCCACATAAATTTGCCTGAGCTAGTCCTAAGATTTCGTAGAACATAACAATAAATTAGAGAAAAGAAAAAAGCTCAAAAAACAAAGAAAACATCAGAGATTTTAACACACACCTGAAGATGTAATGTCAAAGGCCAGGGAACAGGAGAAGCAAAGGAATTTGCAACCCAACTGTCTTAAAAGCAACAATGTACTGAAACTATATGGGTGCTACCATCATTTAGAAAGAAGAAAACAAAGAGGATAAGTCTCAGAGGAGAAAAATATTCATAGAGGGATTGAAAAGTATTAACAAACAGAATCTCTAAGTAAATGTGTATCATTAAGAAAAGTTGTATTTATAAACCAATATCCCAGTAGAAATACTGTGGTAACAAAAAGCAACTAAGACAATAGAACTCTTTTTTTTAATTGTTTGTTACTTTAATTGTAATTTTTTTCTATTCCTTGAATACAAAGCTAAACTAGAACTTGGCATATTTTAAATTGCTGTATGGTATTGATATACATGGTCATAAAAAGATATACAAATTTGCAAAAAGAGATCTCATATCTACAAATTACCAAAGGATTATGATACATGACTACTAAGGTTAGATGCATCATTTAGAGGGTCAACAACTAGAAGTATGTTCAAAACCTATGTAACCTATGTTGGAAGAAGTTCCTCAGCTCAAATGTATTATTTTTAAGATTTAATTTTATTCCTTTTTACCTTTGTGTAGGTATGTGCATATTAGTACATATGTACCTATGTGCATCTGAATCCAGATGCTTGTGGAGGTCAGGAGCTACATATCCCTCTGGAGCTGGAGTTTGCAGGTCATTGTAAACCACCCAATGTGGGTGCTGAGAACCAAATGCAGGGCTTCTGGAAGACCAGTAAGCACTCTTACCCACCAAACCATTTCTGTAGTCCTTCAAATGCTTTTTTTTGTTGTTGCTTTCTTCTAGTATTTTTCTTTTATTTTTGAAATAATACTATAATTTAAAGAAGAAATTATAGACAATTGGGAAGATGACATTAGAAAATTTCTCTGGAAGAAGGAGCATTCCCATATATATCACCACTAAAAGAGGAAAATGAAAAAAGTCTGCCATAGTGGCACATGCCTTTTATCACAGCACTTAGGAGACAGAGACAAGCAGATCTCTGAATTCAAGGCCAGCATAGTCTACATAATGAGTTACAGAATGACCAGGACTGTAGCTAGAGTTTTTCTGGTCCTGCCTGGCCCACAGTCAGGACCAATCTCTCTAACCCGCCAGTCCCGCAGCAGCGCAGACCCAACCAAGTAAACGCACAGAGACTTATATTGCTTACAGATGTATGGCCATGGCAGGCTTCTTGCTAACTGTTCTTATATCTTATATTAATCCATTCCTATAAATCTATACTTTGCCACGTGGCGCGTGCCTTACCAGCATCTTCACATGCTGCTTGTCATAGTGGCGGCTGGCTGTGTCTCTCTCTCTCAGCCTTCCACTTCCCAGAATTCTCCTCTCTCCTTGTCCCACCTATACTTCCTGTCTGGCCACTGGCCAATCAGTGTTTTATTTATACAGAATGATATTCACAGCACAGGGCAATATAGAGAAACCCTACATCAAAATACAAAATATAGATAGATTGATGATAGATAGATATAAATAAATAAATACATACATAATATGAGAAGAAGAATAAGATGGGATGACTCCTCGTTCAACTAGTAGACATTCCAGAAAGAAAGCCAAATGCTTGTTGCGTTCCTCACTCAAGCTCGTGTGAAAGGACACAGGTGCTGCTTTAATAGGCACAAACACCACACATATTTTTGCCGAGCTCTCCAGTGCCAGGCATTGTTTGATACCACCTTAATTTCTGCAATTACTACCACTGCTACAGCTTTACCACACCGTCAGTAGGTCTGATTTGTAGACCCCTGGGAGAGTAGAAAATATTCTATTTGGCCACTCCATCTTCTTTAATGTCAATTTGTGTCATAACATTGAATATTTAGCCTTCTCAGAAAGGCTTCAAACATGAATACCAGAGTTGCAGGTATCTAGCACATAAGAGAACAAAGAAAAGCAAAGTCCTGCAGTGTGTGCAAAGGAAACACCAGAAGGACCGTGAGAATGGTGATTAAGCAGCATGTCTGTACTGGGGCAGAGTGAAGGATAGTTTTGGCTTGGGTGGCTGCTGGCCACAATGAAACAGTCAAACCAATCTTTGAAAAAAAAATGGGAAAATCATTGGCAGTCTACATAATGAACTCAAGCATTAAGGGAGGCTTAGTGGATCTTATGAACTATTTCAAATAACTTGACAATGAATTCCATAGTGTAAAAATGACAAATATTAAAATATAGAGTATTATTAGTTGAAAGACAATCTCTCCGAAAGAAAAAAAATCTAAGCATAGTTGTCAAATTGATTCATGAGTACAGTTCAGATATTGTGTACTAGAAATGTGGCTAACTGCACATTGAGAAAAGCAGATAAAAGATGTGTTAGCTAAGAACTTTCGATAGGTAAAGAAGTAGAGGAATATAGTGCTTGTAGATTTTAGAACAAAAAAGTCAGTAGCACAGTAAAAAGATGAAAGATTTGAAAACCTTTGCGAAACAGCTTTAAAGTAAGAAGGCTAATTCAGAAACTGTGCTGAAAGCCAAGTTAGGTTGTTTTTAATGGAGAAACTAAAGTAGCACCTCATCTCACAGCCTGGCCAATGCAAGGTCAGTTCCTTTGTGTGTCCACACAGTACTTTAAATACATGTTGACTTTTGCAGCACTTACTTCTTCAAATGTTGCTTGGCTAGCCATGCATCTGTTGCCCTCTCTACCTATATACTCTCTACTCTCAACACAGCATACCATAGTACCTAGGGCAAAATGATCCCAGGTACATTTTTCTTTTTTTCTTTTCTTTTTTTGGAACTCGCTTTGTAGACCAGGCTGGCCTTGAACTCACAGAGATCCGCCTGGCTCTGCTTCCCAAGTGCTGGGATTAAAGGCATGTGCCACCACCGCCGGCTGTACATTTTTCTTAAAGCAAGCTATAGTCTACACTTTCCACTCTAGCTTTTCTTTTTTTCCCACCCCCTTGTTTTTAATCTATCTTTGACACATTTTATTTTAATGATTTGTCCCTACTTTAATGTGCTCTGGAGAAGATAACACAAACTATTTGAGCTAATTTGATCACATTCCAAAGGACAACAGTATGTTCTGTTTTGATCCCTCCTCACATCTTAGTCTAAAAATCCACTCGGCAAAATCATCTTGGCATATGCTGTCAACACTCATTTGGATAGAGTATTGGTCATTTTTCTACAAGAATATATGGAATATATTTCACATGCTAAATCCTAGTCAATAAAGGTTAAGTTTGTCTTTTGATTAATTTCGTCCTTTAGGGAAAGGCATGAAGAATCCACTGAATTCTTATCCACATAAAACAACTGAGTATTACCAGTTGTTATAAGATCCCCACTATAATCACAGGATAGAAACGTTTGAAAGTGGAGGGATGCATGGGAGGGGATTGAAGGGGGAAAAGAAAGGAGTAAGTTATGAAATTATAATATAATGTCAACAAATAAAAATTATTACAAAAGTAATTATAATGGAGTAAATAGTATTTGAATTATATTTTGAAAACATTTCCAAAATCACTCTTAATTTAGAAAATACATGATTTCCTCATGGTCCAAGGACAGTTAGAGTAAATCTCCAGGGCTACATTCCCTGCTTTTGGTTATAAAATGTGTATCTATTAAATGTAACAGAATGAAACTTAGCCAATGAGTTTTAACTAATTTGATCTTAAGTAAACTAAAGTCTATTGTTTCAGCTTTAGGCTGTTTCCTGGAAAATACCAAATAGTTATTTGAAAGAAATTTCAAAGTGCATTTTCTTTTTCTCCTGAACACCAAGTGGTTTGACTTGACAGGGGCTATGAAAGAGATTTAGTGGAATCACCAAGACTTACTTGAAATTTTCCTAGGAACATTTTTATACTCAATCTGCACAGCAATATTATTTTTTAAGTAGAGGTGGAGATTTTGTCCTAGGTATATTAGAAAGAAATATGAAAACACTACAGAACTTTCCAATTGCGAGCTTTGTGCACAGGACAGAGAATGAAAGAATTAATCAAACAGTTCATTAGTAAGAAGCCATGGGGGAGCTATTTCAAGGTAAGGATGATAGAATGCAGGTAGTATGGAGGGTGGAAATGGGAAATGGAACAGGAGGGATTAAGTGGGTTAGGGTGGGAAGGTAGGGTAGAAGAGGGTCTGTGGAGAAGAATGACCAACAGTAAACACCTATGTAAATACCTCATGGAATCCTACTGGTGTGTATCTTTCCTAAAATACTTACATGCAGATGGAGTTTAAATGCTGTTACCCTATGACAGTACAATGCCTCTCCAGATGCCATAAGTTGTCAAATAAAAAACCTAAAGCCAGGCATTGATTATGTACTTTTGAGTTGCTGGTCAGTGGAATCTCATAGACAAAACTGCTCAAACATTACAGGATGAGGCTATTGGTCTAGATTAGCCTCCAGCATTTGACTGTAAGACTCTATCTCTGAAGGCGCCACATACTTGAGTTATAGGACATGGAGAAATCAAACTTGTACTGATTTAGAAGCTTTGTCCCTACTGGTTAGCTTTCATAATGCTATAAGGTTCTATTTATACCACCAGGGACCGAAAGGCATTTAACAATCTTTCCCAGACATGAACCCTGAGAACTACAATAATGTCTTTCCAGGCAAGATATACCCACTGGTTCAACTGTAATATGAATGTTATGGGAGTAACCAACTACTTTCTAATTGGATTTAAAATCTTCTCCATTAATGATACCATTAACTGGTTAGGTAAGCCACCCTCAGGAGGAACTCAGATCTATTTTCTTTCTATTAAACAGACTTCCAAACTGCCTCCTAAACTTTTCTCTTTATACCCTTTTTTTTTAGCACATCTCTCATCCTCATCAGAGAGGCTCTTTTTGTGGTAGTATGTTGTGGTGGTATTGTGTTCCCCAAAATATTGTGCACTCTAATAAACTTATCTGTGGTCAGAGACAGAACAGCCACAATATTAAACATAGAGGATAGGCAGTGGTAGCACATGCCTTTAATCCTAGCAGTCCAGAGGCAGAAATCCATGTGTTCAAGGATACAGCCAAGCATGGTGACTCACGCCTTTAGTCCCAGAAAGCAAGCCTTTAATCCCAGAGTGATGGCAGAAAGCAAAAAGGTATATAAGGCATGAGGACCAGAAACTAGAAGCATTTGACTGGTTAAACTTTCAGGCTGTGAGAAGCAGTTCAGCTGAGAGCCATTCTGGATGAGGACTCAGAGGCTTCTAGTCTGAGGAAACAGGATCAGCTGAGGAACTGGCGAGGTGAGGTAGCTGTGGCTTGTTCTGCTCCCTGTTCAGCAAGAATTTACACAAATTCTGTGTCAATACTTAAAGATGCTGCAGAGAACAACAGTGGTTATTCTTTCTACATGATACATTTTCTTGGACTGGAAACAGTAAAATTAACTTTGATTAAGTTTGAAGTTGACATCACTTAGAATCCATTTGTTTTGTAGGCAATTTTTACTGTTACAAATTTTTTGAGAGGATACATGTATGTAGAAAATAAGAAAATTGATCTTTGATTCCTTCTTTTGGGCCATTGATTTTTATATAACAAAATAACCCACATGATAAAGGGAGATGGCGTTATTTTTATACAGTCTGGTTTTGGAGACCAGAGATCATTTTTTAGTACATTGATATCTTAGTTGCTTCATATATAAATAAGATAAAAAGAAAGGAATGCATATTCCTCAGGCTTCTGCTCAGCTTGAAAAACCAAATATTTCTTTGTGGCTGGAGATGACACACACAGAATCACAGTGCAGTGAGTCAGCTCAGTGATCTAGGCTCCACTTTGTAAGCTGTTTCACTGTCAAATTCTCGTGACCCTTCTGCTCATGGTCTGAGTTCCCACCTAGTTTAGTTACTTTTTGCCACTGTAATAAAACACCATTACCATAAGGAACTTACGGAAGCAATATTTCAGTTTGGCTTACAGTTCCGAAGAGAGAGTCGATTATGGTGCGGCAAGGCATGGCAGCAGGTGGCCAGAGCAGAAAGCTGAGTGATTACATCTTCAACCACACACAGGAAGCGTAGAGAGCAGATCAGAAATGGGGCAAGGCTATAAACCCTGAGAGTCAGCTCCGGTGAAGTACTTTCTCCAGCAAGTCCACATCTCCCAAAGTTTCCATAGTTTCCCAAAGAGTGCCACCAACTGAGGATCAAGTGTTCAAATACATGAACCCATGGGGAAATGTCTTATTCAAACCACCACACTGTCACATTCCTAACACTTTCTTAGATGGATGAATTTAGAAGAGTGATCTAACTTGTTTATCTTGTTACCTGCCCTCATAAAATGATAATAATTATAGCACCCAAAGTTCTATAAACTGTGACTAAGTAGAACCCTCTCATAATATTGTTAGGAAGAATAATGAGTTGATACAGGACGTAAAGTGGTTATAAGGGTGTGTTCTAGGACTGAAGGTGCAGATCAGTGACAGGCTTCTTGCCTATCATGCTCAAGGGTATGAATTCGATCATCTGTACCACAAGAGGACTAAAAACTGTTTCATATATGCATATTTCTTTAAACATTTCTGCTTATGAAAACCCCTGTGCTGTGCTTGATATTTAACCTAGGATGACATGCACTCTGGGCAAGCGTTCTACCAATAATCTACCTCCTAGCTTAATCCTTTTCTTGGCTACTTAATTGTGTGATAGATTGAAAAATGACAAAATAAAAATACAAGTTTTAGGGGTTTTGTTATTTGTGGGGATTAGTTTTTTGTTTGCTTTATTTCTATTGGACTGATACTGAATCTTCCTCCTCCTCCTCCTCTTCTTTTTTGCTTAATAAAAATCCAGATCAATACTAGATAGGCAATGACTGATGAGTGAAAAAGTATGATTAACATCCATGTCTTTCTGATATTGGAGCCTACTGAAGACTGGCAAGGATTCTATGCTGTGAAGCATGAAATTTACATCTCTATAAACTTACATAGTAACATGTATAGACGAATTTCTAAATGGTCTTATTAAATAAAAAACGTGGAGCCAAATATAGGGGTGAAAGGCTTAGAGAGATCAGGGAAATAGGGAAAGCTACCAGCCAACCTTACCTCATCAACTCCGCAGCTTTCAAAAAGAGCGACTTCCTGTCTACCCAGGCTTATATGCCTTGCTGTTATGCCATCTGGTTTGCTCTCTGTCTAACTACACCACTTCCTCTTACTGGCCAGCTCTGTCACTTTCTGTCCGTACAGGCCTCCAGAACTCTATGGTCGGTACTGGGATAAAAGGTGCATGTCACCACGCTTGGCTCTGTTCCCTAGTGTGGCCATGAACACACAAAGATCCTGCCTGCTAAGTGATAGGATTAAGGGCATGTGCTACCACTGCCTGACTTATTTGTTTACTTAAAATGGCTTGCTATTTCCTTTGATCTCCCGGAAAACTTTATTTATTAAAACACAAATAAAATATTACCACATTTCAGCACAAATAAAATATCACCACAAGCATGTTCTTTATTTTTCTCCTTTGGTTGAAAAATTCTCATAGAATGTTCAAAAACCATCCATCTCCAATGTTTTAGTCCTTATGTTTCAGAAATTGTTACTTTTCTTTTGAAATTTGCAGTCTTAATTAATGTAGAATGTTCTGTAATTGCTGGGAAGGGCTTCTGAGTAACATTCAGTGTAAATTTTGCAACAGTACATTACCACAATGAAACCAGAATGAGCTGGAGTTCTATAAACAGAACATATTAATATGAGTAACAAGCATTGGTGGGCAATACCAGCCATCATTTTTACTTGATTAGTAAGTCAAGATCTTGAAATAACACAGGATAAAACATAGAGCATCATGAGAGTGAAAGATACTCACACCCATTTTTCTTGCTGCTAAGTTATGGTTACTTTGACAATACTCACTCCACTACTACTAAGAAACATTATTCTTGTGCTTTTAAAGAGCTTTATCTCTAAAATAAAGTTTTCCTGGCATCTTCTAATGGTTCTCTAGTGGTTGGATTTCACAAACACATGGATAAATACTCAGTACTTATGGTATTTGTTCAAAGTATCTGACTAGACATTTTAATAGTCTTTTCCATCATTCTTTATGATGGCCCTGGAAGTTCAGTTTTATTATTTGATTCTTCAATATTTAAGTTTGCACAAGTAGCAAAATATATTATTTGGTTGGATATGAATCCATGTCCACACATGCTTTATTAAAGATGCATGTTTTCTAAATAAAATGCTCTGATTAATCTTAACAAAATTAGAGAAAAATTGGAGTAAAATACAAAAATAATACAATTCAGCTGAATTCAGAATACATTACCTGTCACTCAGAAAACTGATTGTAATCATATTCTTAATTACTTAGTGCCATGTGTCCAGCATTGATTATGCAAAGTAGCATTTATATTTTTCTTTACTTTTACATATAAATACATACCACAAAATAGATTTAAAAATTCAATAATAGAACAAATTGAATGTAGGAAATGTGACAAAATTTCTTTAAAAAATTTAAATATCTGCAAAAAGATATTTGAACAGGTAAATAAAAAACATACTTTAAATTTTATTGTTTTAGAGGAAATAGCAATTGCCGACTCAGACTATTATTTATACTAAAATTTAAAATATAGCACAAGCAACATATTATTAATTCTGCTATTATGGTTGCAGAAATAAATGCTGGTGGAGGACCAGCTTCTGTTCTGAGAGCCTATAATGTCAATCTCTGTAATACTGATCATTCCAAATCAACTATATATTAGGCACAGACTACAGACAATACAAATGCTATTTGTCTGATAGATAAATTGAAAAGGAACTGAGATTGTTGGTGAAGATTGTGCCCATCAATAGTTCTCAATGATGTATGTACAGTATCTTCCTCTCAGCAGATATTTGACTCCAACAAATGTATCACTGAAAATTTACACTAGATGCATATTAAGTACCTTGTGATCACTGTTTTATTAAACATTTCCAGTCACTCTGTTTGGTGCTTATAGATGCTCAGGAAATCTGCAGAGTGTTGATGATAGCTTGAGTTTCCATAGTCTCCTGTCCTTAACCAAAAAGCTACACTGCCAAAGATTGTCTCATATCAAATGTGATACTTGAGAACAGTGTCGTACTCCGGGGTTGAGTGTAGATATTAACACAGATGATTAAAAAAAAACACAAATATTTAAAATTTTCTAGGAGAGGAAATTGTTTGTTCAAGGTATTCCTTAGCACTCATGTACATGAGTAAATTTTAGAACAAAGAACTGAATATTTATTAATGACCACAAATAAACCTCATATAAATTATTAAAATAATTATATGCTTATACACAAAACAATAAATGAAACCATTCATGGCATCTGTATTCCCACATACTTAGCAGACTGAGGCAAGAGAATTTCTTGGACCCATGAATTCAAAGCCAGCTTCCCCAAAATTCAAAGTCTGAAGTGTTAAGGTAGCATACACAGGAACATAACAGCTAACAGTAAAATACACACTAAACGTTATGCTAAAGTTAAATTCTTTGTAGAGTATTCTTGGTCACAGTGACACTGAAAATATTAAAGTTAGAATTAGCAAATTTCCACTACTTTTGATGATTTTCAAGAATATACAAGAAGTCCAGGAGTCCTATTTGCTCTCAAGAACATGTCAAAGTGCAGCTGACATTGAGGAATAAATATCTGCTGTGATGTGAATACTTTGCACTCAACAAGATTTGACGTATCACATACACACTGAAATGTATTGGCTTCTGACTACTTCTACTCAGACGACTGGTACCTGGGCAGGAAGTATAGGACATTCTTTTGGTCTGAGCTGGTTGGTTTATATCTTCTGGACTTATTGGTAAGTTTTAAATTAATTGGCAGCCAGATGGGGGCTAGATGATCAAGAATAGCCTCACTCAAGCCTGGCACTCAGACATTCAGTAAAGTATCAGGCTCCTTAGATCCTTTGTGTTTCAGATGTCACCTGACTAGCATGACTTTTTCACATGTGTCTGTGGCAGGAGTAGCGCATCCTTCTTTATGTATGTTTTGCAAGTCATTTGCTAATGTCTCGTCTATTCTCACTGAAATAAACAATCAAAATACTATAAAAGGATTTATTGAGATATTTTTCATATAATTGAAATTAAAATGTCAAAAATCAATCTAGACTTTAACATTCACTTTTGGTGTTGGAAATGGTCTTCAATGGCCCTTGGAAATGTTCCTTGGCACTGAAATTGGGCTGGCATTGTTCTTCAGAGTATTTAACTATTTCCCTCCTATTCTTATTAACTTATATTTGCCAACAAATACATATTTAGTTTGTCATTCATGAGATATAATTTCAATTCTATTTATGCCAGATTTGTGCCTTTTGGTAGGTTGTCATACAGTATATTGTCTTTAGGGTATTTTTGATGATTAAAAGGGATTATAATATCCAAGTAATCAGGTCAGCGTTAGCACAAGGCAGACCTTGAGCTTTCTTTCAAGTCTTTTATGCTCATATTTGTTCAGTAGCAATTTGGCGCTTCTCCTTTCCAATTTTAAGAGTGACAATGAACATCTAGAAAGACATCAGAAAGGGAAGAGGATGTGCTTCCTGTGGACTGTGCAGAGCTGAGGATTCCTGTGTGTTTCTAATAAAAGAGGCCCCCAGGCTTATGGTATCTACCCTTCTGCTCACCCAGCCTGGTTTCCTATGCGAATGGAACTCACTCTTCTCTTGCTGTGTGCACTGTAGCTGATTTTGTCAAAATGTGACACACTTCAACTCATTTCCAACAATTTATTCAGGCCAATCAGAGATCTGTTCAATGTCTGGTGAACTGCTGTTGTTAAAAATGCAAAGCTTGCCAGGGCTGCTTGGAAAGGTTGGCTCTCAGCTTGATTTCTATTGACAGAAGGCAGCCCAGACAAAGGCATAAATAAAACGTTACAGTGATTGAAGAAAAACTCAGGGCTTCCAGTTAGACCTCATTATTCTGAGCAGTCTGACTGGGAAAGGGCAGCAGAAAAGACAGAAGTGCCTTCCTGCTGCAAGTCACCCCAATGCAGCAATCCTGGGAGTCATTAGCAGCTTTCTACAAAATCAGATTGGACAGCAGACCTGCCTCAGCAAGGAGAAAGTTTCTACTCAATGTCATGCCACAATTCATGGCACAAAACTCCTATGGAATAGGAAGCACAGGATCTCATCATCAGTTTCAATTTATGCAGTTTCCTCCCTTGCCTTCTGTAGGGTAAAATGGCCAGTCAAAGAAATACACTCTGGCCCTGAACCCAGAGCCAGTGAAAGAAACACACTTTGGCCCTGAAACCAGAGCCAAACATACCTTGACCCTGAAACCAGAGCCAAAGAAATACACTATGCCCTGACCAACTCAGTACAAAAACCAATTAATCCCTGATCAGGAAAACCAACCAATCCCTAAGCATGAAATCCAGCCAATCGCTGAGTTTGTCCAAGCTCAGGGATTGAAATCTGACCAATTATCATCCTAGAAATCTTTACCCTTGAAAATCTCCACCCCTAAGAAGCCATATATAAGCCCTGTGCCTCTTCAGTTTGTTGCTTCCTTTTTCCACCCTGCCAGAGGCAGCCACACACCTGGATTCTTCCCTCCCAATAAATCTCTTGAATGAGGTTTGGGTGAGACCTTCTTTCACCAGACTGTAGCAGAGCAGAGAAATAACATCTTTTGCCAGAGCCAGAGCCAGAGCAGAGCAGAGCAGAACTGCAACAACTTTGCTGGAGAAAGAGACCCTCCCCTGCTGGAGCAGAGTTGTTACATTGGGGAAACCTTTCCCTGGAGCAGGGCTGTAAGTAATGCTTAAGGTGACTTTGTGGTACTCCTTTGGCTCCTGACTGCCAGGACATCTTTCCATCTGAGTTTCAATGCTTATACCTTCTGTTAGCATTCAGACCCACTTCTTGGAATCCTGGCGGATAAGCAGATAATACCCTGGCTCTCCCAGCATCCTGACATCATCCTACATTTCCATTACCTTTAAAAAAGGACTCCTCGCCCTTTCACTTTCTCTCTCTTCCCCCTCTTGCCAGTAGGTAGCATGCACCTCCCCGCTATCTCTCTTCTCCTCTCCCCTCTCTCTTCCCCCACCAAATAGAACTCTCCACTGAGATGTCTACATAGTAGTGTCTCTGTCTCTCACCCACCGTGGGGCACCTTGGTTCAACCTGCTAAGGCCTCTCTTGCTGTATCACAACACCTTCAATGTTATGCTTTTAAAGAAATAGGAACTTTGAAATGGAATCATCTCTAGGATGTCTTTCAAGTCTAGAATAATTAAGTCTAATTGTACTTTCTAAATAGAAGTAGACTGCCATCCTGGAGAACTCAGGCATCTGTTTCTTGAGGAAGCAGAAAAGGGAAGATGCTAGGAAAAAAAGAGGTTATTAACACCTGCCCTAGTTGTATTGACAAAGATGATTGCTAAAGAGCAGATAGGCCCTTCATTGGGATATCTTGGAAAACCAGAGGGTGGAGGATCCCAGCTGCTGGACAGACCAAGTATCCTGAATAGGTGCCCACTTGAGCATGGAGAGATGGTACCAGCATGGATGTCCCAGGAGCTTGGCAGGCGAAGGAGTGGTGAGAATCATGGTGGATGTCGGATTCCAGAGACTTAGGAGCTAGCTGTTTGAGTAATACTCCATCCCCTGCTAAGAGTGGGGCAGTCTCAGGGGCAGCTTGGTATTGAGGCAGGGAGATAGCTGTCAGCATGTGACTGGAGAAAGGGCCTCAGAAGGAAGAGGCAGGGGAAATACCTGGCCAGTGGAGGAGTTTGGGCTGGAAGGTGGTGACTAGGAGGAAGGGCTATTAACTGGATGCTTCTCTACTTACACCTCCTCCTGAGTGTGAGCCAGGTGACTCCTGACTCCTCCTAACCCACATTGTCCAATGCCTGCAGGAAGCAGCCACACATGAACCAGCATCCATATACCCAAATAGTCTGGGATGCTCTGGTGGAAACTCCACTTCAGCACCCCTGGCATCCATATACCCAAAGAGTCTGGAATGTTCTGATAGAAGCTCCATCTCAATCCCTCTTCCCCATCTCTCTCTCCCTAACCCTGCCTCATCTCAGAAAGCCTGCCAAACACAGCTCCTCCCCCAGAGATGCTCAAGATCACTCCCACAGGGTATTTAAGTTGACTCCCCAGAAAACAGACACATGATTTTTCAGTCTCTCTTCCCCGTCTTCTCTGGGGATAGAGGGAGCAGGAAATCATCTGGGAATGCTTTACACATTAAATCTGGGCTTTTTCTTAAAAAAAATAGAGGTGGAAAAACTCATTCTTAAAAGGGGAAGAAGATTACTAGGTTCATATCAAGGGATGAAGCGTTAGTAGTCATTATCAAATTCAATCTCCAAATCAACTAATAATAACAACCATTTGGAATTTTTCTCTTCAAATCATACAGATGGAAAGATGCAAGGCAGAAATATGACAAAATGTGACCCTTTTCCTACTTGAGCTCAAAAGCTGAGCTCATTACCTCTGATTGCACCAACTCTAGGTACAGTTACCTGTAGTGATAACAGGCAGAAATCAAGTAGAAACCTTACTGTTCTTCAGTGTTTTAGAAGCTATTTGATCCAATTAAAGAAAGAAGAAGAGGAAGAGACGAAAAAGGTTGCGAATGTTCAGGGATCGTGGAAATTACATGGGAAAGGACAGAGGTTGAAGGATTAGAAAAGAAGGCAGGATGGAAAAGTGAGCGATGGAAATGGGAAGCACGCAGATGTAATTCTAGCCCATGCCAGTTTCCCTTTTTATAGAGTGGGAGATAATGAAGTTTATTTTAAGAGTTTCATGTAAGTCTAATGTGTCAAATTTTTATAAATGTCAAACTATTATCACAGTCAATATAAAATACACTTAACCACTGCCAAAGTTATTTAACAATAAGTTGGCTGTGTAGGCGAGTGTCTGCTCCTGACCTATACTTAGTAAGTGTATGTGTTTTCACAACAACTCAATTACTTCTTGCTTGTGTCCTTCAACTTTCAAGTTAGTATTAGTAAATGATCAAAATACAGCTTTAATTCGAACTCACATTTGTGTAAGCTCTTTTATATCTTCCATATTTACACATAAATTTTAGAATCACATGTAAATTTTATAATGAAAACATGACTAGAATTTTGAGCTTGCTTGGAGCCGAGATCAATTTGAGGTGAAGGAAAACAACAATACTGAGTCGTTAAATTCAGAAATATGGCCCAGAGTTCCTGTAGCAAGACTTTATGGATTTCAGTGCAATTTATAAATATTTTCATCATATTTGTGAATAATCTTTCCATATTTCACTATAAGCAATGTTTTAAATATCAGCTTCTGATGAATTGATTCAAGTACAGTGAACGTTTAATACTGCTCATATATCTGGAAAGCTTATGAGCATTTTAGATCTCTTAGATTGTGCAAATAATACTTGATTTTCCATGGTAATGTCATATGTAAGTGGAAACAATACTTACTTCCTAATTTTCAGTTTGCATGCCACTCATTTATAATTTATTATAGTGATGATAACTAATAGTAAACCATTTATGAACTATTTTGAAGGAAAGTGTCTTGTTCTTTCCTTTTGGGAAAGTATTCATGTTTTCTCCATCATGACATCAGCTATTAGGTCTTGAAATTGACATTTGAGGTAACCACTCTATTTTGACTATAAATTTCTAGTTAGGTAGGAGTTTTACTAAGAATAAATGTGAATACTGAATGTTGTCAAATGGTTGTTTTCTGGATCTACACTAACTACCCATTTTCCTCCTGAACGTTGATATTATAAATCACATTATTTGATTTTCAATTGTAAAGTATCCCAGAACTCCTGAGAATCTCCATTTTGTTATCCCTGTTATGATATTTTTTGTCACATCCAGTTGGAGTTAATTGATGAGATTTTGTACAGAATATAAGTTTTCTTCTTATATAATGTACTGGTGTTAATGAAATAATATGGTGGAGAATTTGGATATCTTAGACAAGATTTTGTTTCTTTCCAATCTTGTCCAAAAATTTATATACATTTGCAATAATTCATTAGAGAAAGTTTCTGGGCCTGTAACTGTCTTCAGATATTTTTTATTATAAGTTTGATTCAGATTCAATATTGTATCTTTCAAGGAATTTATACATATTGCAAATTATTTAAATTATTTAATACTTTGTACATGTATGTATATAGTGATTTTTCCATTCTTTCTTGATCTTAATAATTTATATTACCTCTCTATATATGTTGTTTTTATAGCTAAGTTTAAACAAATCTATCTCTTAGAAAGGAAAACCTGATTTAACTAATACCCATTAACTGGAATTAATTTGATTTCATTATATTCAAATATTCAAATATAGTTTTTAATAATATGACCTATTATAAGTTTAATGAGAATTATTTTTTGAAAATTTTAATTTATATATATTTTCTCTTAAAAAATCCTTTACTGGGTTGGGGATTTAGCTCAGTGGTAGAGCGCTTGCCTAGCAAGCACAAGGCCCTGAGTTCGGTCCTCAGCTCCAAAAAAAAAAAAAAAAAAAAAATCCTTTACTATAAAAGTGTAGAGGTGAATAAAAATACCACACACCAAAATTTGTATAGAATCAAAGTCTATGCAGCTTAATTAACAAATAGACAGTTTGAACTGGAATTTGAAATAGAAGCTGTGAAACATCACATTAAATTTTATGCTTTCAATATGAAACATATTTTATTCGCTTATCTATGATCTAAAAAATCCATGACAGAATTAGAATTAGAAAAACAATGTAGACTTATCTCCTCATTCATAACTTGTATTCAGTTCTTACATTGTCTCCCTGTAGTCATCTTTATTTGTTCCTTTTTCTTCATGTATACCTTTTCTACATGTACATTTCTTTACGTGTCTTACAAGATGGTTTATTTCTCTTTTGAACTGTGTAGTATTTCATCACACACACACATACACACACATGCACACAAGATAGATGTTACTATATGTTTCATAATGGTCAATATCCTATTTGCCTTTTACCAGAAAGAATGAACTCTTGGAAGATTATTCATTCTGTTGTACTGAAATTCTATTAATATCAGTTATGCCAAGTTTATTGAAAATGTTCTATTTTTAACATCCTTACTGAAGTTTATGTTTTTAGAGGAAAGAATATATAAATGCTTCTCTACAAGTGTGGATTTTTCTGTACTGCTTTACAATTCTTTTAGTTATTCATGCACTGTGCAACTTGGAGGCTATATTCAAGTTGAATATATTGATATATTTATTACTTTAATAATCACTAAAGTAACTATTATTGAGGGTTTGTAATGGAAAACTTAGCTTATCAAAGACATTGAAATTGGATTTATACTGCCTTGCATAAAATATTTCAATAATATTCTTCGGATTTTCAAATCTTGTCCTTTGTTATAGTAATATCTTTTTCATGTGGTAAAAATTCATACTGCCTTTTTGCATCTCATTTAACCATTAAACATTTATTAATAAATAAATATTATTTGCTGACCTATGCAGGTGCTATTAGCAGTAGACATAGGAATTTATTTGGTTTCATATTTCACAATGGTATCATTATCTTTCTTCCCAAAGAACTGGTTAGGATATTTTTTTTAATCACTGAATCTACAGTAAGTGATAAGTTATTTTTATTTATACATTTCTAAAAATAACTTTATTAAGTCTTCATTTTGAAACCTTAGTGTTGGTGAGTATGTAATTCTAGAATCACTACTTGCATTTTTTATTTTCTCCCTTTCCATGGTACTGTATAAATGTGCTCTTCCACAATGCTTGTGGCAAAAACATGTTGTCACCCGTAAATTGTTTCTTTTGCATTTGATCCACTTTCTCATTTTTCTATCTGCTTCAATATTTTTTTTATTATTGACTCAGAAAAATTTATTCATGATGTAACGTGTTCATTTTTCTTTCCTGTTTTAAAATTACACTTGTTTATTTACTCTGTGTGTATGCAAGTGTGTGTGTGTGTGTGTGTGTGTGTGTGTGTGTGTGTGTGTGTGTGTAAATTCCCTAGCACATATATGGAGGTCCTGTCATGCTTGGTCACAAATGCCCTTACCACAGAGCCCTCTGGGCAGCCTGTGATGATTTTTCTTATACTTCTCAAGTACAGAATTTCACTGAAACTTGGATATGTCTATGTTTACAATTTCAGGCCATGGTATGCTGAAATATTTCTCCATACAATCTTCAAATACACTACCTACAAATACATTTGACTATTTTGTGTTCCCTCACAATTAATAATAGCCTATCATTCGCCTTCATGTGTCTTTTCTGCTCTCTCATAGTGAATAGTTTTATTACTAAATCTTCAAGTTCACAAACCTTACTATTTGGTAATATTTAATCTGAAATTAACTCTGTCCATAATATTTTCCATCTTGGACATTATATTTTTCATTACTAGAAGTTAAGTTTTAAGGGCTGGAGAGATGGCTCAGTGGTTAAGAGCAATTGCTTTTTCTCCAGATGACAACAGTTCTCACCCATTGTTGCAGCTCAGGACCCCAACTCCATCTCCAATGGATCTAGCATCCTCTTATGGCCTCCATGTACATGCACTTATGAGAGAGAGAGAGACAGAGACAGATAAAGTGACAGACAAAAAGACAGAGTCAGAGAAACAGAGAGAGGGAGTGAGAAAGATAATAAAAATAAAAATCCTTAAACTATTCTGTTTTATTTACTTGAATCTTTCATGCTTCATAACTTTTAAACATGTATGATATAAGTATAAAACTCTTTGACTGTTCTTGTCTCTGAATTCCAAAAACTTGTCCATTCTGATTGATTTAATTACTTACGTAGAATTTTATTTTCCTTCTTTCTTGCATGACTGGTTATTTTTTTAATTGAATGTCAAACATTTGAATGTCACATAATATTACTTAGATTTGTTCTATAATGGAGTTTCATATTGTAAATAATCATGCCCCGATATAGAATCTGTGTAGAATAATGAAATTTTTATGACTAGTTATTCCCTACCACTGAGCCTTGTTCCTTTTGTATTCTCCTCCTTTGCTCTGTGAATCTTAAATTTTCCTCTTTTGGCTGATGGGATTTGACACTATTCTTTGCTCTCTGTCAGACACTTCTCTTTATTCCTTGGGTGATTATAGCCCTGCTTCTTGAATTTTTCACATATCCATGCATTATTCGGTGTTCAAGTGGAAGGTTTACCTTTTATAACACCCTCTTTTCTCTATGTTCAGCTTCCTTTTCTTCCATACCCTGGTTTGGAGTTGCTATTTCATTCTCATCTCCCCAGTTCAGGTAATCTGCTGGGCTCTAAGTTCTCCTCTATTATTGTGAAACTTGAGAACTCTCTCAAAGCTTTGAAATGCATCACCTCATTTGTTCTTGGCTTTTCTGATTTGGTATTTTCCCTTATATATGCTTAGTGCCCTGAGTTTTTAAGAAGAGATCTAAATCTATTCTTATTGCTCCATCTGGATTGGAGGTAGAAGTTTTCCAAGTCATTTTCACATATAGGAAGTGAAAAGGAATAGCAAAATCATTTTTAATTAGTTAATTTTTCTTTGATAATTCCATATATGTATGTAATGCACATGGTTATGAATTCTCCACTACTTTTGATTTCCTCCCACCCTCACACCCCTCTCTGTCCTGCAGTCTCTTTCCCACATCTTATGGCTTTTTGTTTTGTTTTCTGATGTACCGAGTCTGAGTTTAACCAAAGCTATCTGTACAACCGTGATTTTTGACATATCCATTGAAACATGGTGGATTCACTGGTAGGCACACAATTGATGATAAAAACTCCCAGTCTCCTAGGATCTACTATTAGCCAATATCTCCATAGTAAGTGGTAGAGCACCATTAGTTACTTCTCAAACTGTAACAGTCTCATGAGGCCTAGTACCAGTGACTGCTGCTCCTGTGAGCCATCTCATCATTGCGATGACTGGATCATGCCTAGGAGATGGCATTATGCAACCCTTCTCACTATGTGCTGCTTTGATGTCATTTGCCACTCCCTCTTCACAGCAATTTGTAAGTCCGAGAGGTAGGAGATTAAATGTTTTCTTTAGAACTGAGCAATCAGAGTCTTGGGCATCTTAGTTTATTTGCTTGTTTGGTTGTTTTTATTATTTTTGTTGTGCTTTTTAAAAAAATATATTTTGGAGTGCTCTTGTACCTGTGTTATCATCTCTTTCTCTATTGGAGTCAAGGATAGGGTGCACCTTTCTGGGTCCCCATGAGTCCAGGTCTTTGGTGAGGAGGCTTGTGAGGGTTATTGAGGGGTAAGAGGGTAGAGCAAAGCCAAAAGGAGATGCATTCTTATAGAGTCTCTTTGGGCCAGCTGTAGAAAGAGGGGTGTCTGGTTCCAAAGATGGGCTTTACGTAAATGTCTGGTTGCTATAATGTAGAAAGAAAGATATCATTAATCATACTTTCTGCTTCAGCCGATTAAAATGTTATTCATAAATATATTCATGTTTTCTGATATTAATTAAATTTATAGCCACTTTATAATAGGCTGAACTATTCTTTTTACTTGCAAGTATTTGAAGGACAAGATGCTGGGAGTGGCTTGTGGCTCAGCATGGTGAAGGTGTGACTTTGGAGGTCATTTGTTATCTGTTAACCTGTTTTCGCCGAGCCACTCTGGCGCACGCCTTTAATCCCAGCACTCGGGAGGCAGAGCCAGGCAGATCTCTGTGAGTTCGAGGCCAGGCTGGTCTGCAGAGAGAGCTCCAGGACAGGCACCAAAACTACACAAAGAAATCCTGTCTTGAAAAAAAAAACACCAAAAACAAACAAACAAACAAACACGTTTTCATCAGCAATGAAATATTGATGATATTAGCACCTCCTTTGCTCACCTTTCTGGGATGCCATAAAAATAGTTTGAGGTAACAAGTAGAAGTAGCATCTTAATTGTGAACTAATATATCAATACAGAGAATATTAAAATTATATCAATCACATTTTGAAGAAATTGAAATTGAGAAGACTAGCACACTGTTTCATTCTTGGGCACAGTTTCTCCACATATCAACTCCATCCCAGAGATAATTTCTTAACTCCAAACTTTGCTTTTGAGATGCACCAATGAGCCATATTGAGCCTCCTTGGCTCTAAATTATATAATGTTGTCTAAATCTCAGCTTTGTTCTTGTGTGCTTTTTAAGAACCTCAGTACTACTCAATTTCCTTAGCTCTTTAAAACAAGAATAGTTTGATTATATTAAATTATGAATGTATACACTTTTCAAAAATTAATAATATCAGCTTTGTATGTCTGTTGTAAGGAAGAAAATAAATATGATTAAATATGTGAATGACTGTGTATTCTAAGTGCTCAGTGGTAGTCATTTTAAAACATTAAGACTACTCAATTTAAATACCTGTGCAGACAGCTTGCATACCAAGGATTATATTCTTCTTTGTACAGAGCTCAACATTCAGACACCAAATCTCAGTGAGTGTTTTACTCCTTCTGAACCCTAAAGATGCACATGCAGTCAGTCAACCAAATGTTATTGCACTTCTTCAGGCTCCTGCCGTGCCTATTTCACCTACACACATGGCACAAATCATCCTAATGTTTCTCCCTGAATTTTCTGCAGTAACCCACACATAACATTTGGCCTTAATTAAGACACTATTCTTCCTTTCAGGATACATGTCTCCTAAAAATATTAAACTTCCCTTCTAAAAATAGCCAAAAACCTATGCTCTTTTCCCTACCAGCTTCCTTCTGGTAATTCCTTCAGTGTGTTTCTTTTGATATACCTCCTCTCATGTATTCCAGTGCACTGTTTTCTCTGATCATTCTGGGTGACCAAACAGAAACCTTGCTGTTGGTATACAAGCTACACCCTCCTGGAATTTTCTCACTATTATATGTGTTGAGTGTGTTTTTATTTGCCTGATCAAATAATAGGTACTGTTTAAACAAGGCTCATCACGTATCAGTCATTGTTCTAAGAATAGCACTTCATCTTATCTATTCCTCACCATGCAGACAATAAAAGAAGATGCCACCCTTGTAATTTTTTACACAAAGAAATATAGGGCACTAAAATAAATCTCCAACCATAATTTTCAGTCATAGAGACCATGTATTATTGTTAGTTAAGTCAGTTTGTTCTCAAGAACAAGGTCTCTCTGCCAAGCTCCTGTCCTTTCACTTATGAGTTGATCTGTAATGAAAAAGTTACTTTTTGATTCAATTCTTTCATCCATAGAATAAAATTATTAATAATACTCATCACTGATATATTTTAAACCTTCAAAATATATCTGTAAAACACCAATTAGTTGCAAGACATATAGTTAGAGGGAGTGTATTTCACTGATACTAATCATCATCGTCACAATCATCCTCAATGACACTAATACCTGTTTATTTCTCCATACTTGAAAGCTTTATTTCTCCCTCTACCACCTCTCTGTATAACAGTGTGAACAGAGTGATTGATTTAAACATTAGGGGGCTGAAATTAGCCCTGACATCTTTGACCTTACCAATGTTCATCCAGATGTTGGATTTCATTCCCATAGTGGTGATTTACAAAAGATGACACATTTATGAATAGCCCTGAAGGAAGATGAGAAGCAAATGATGCTCTTTTAGAAATACAAAATGACTGTGCTAAGATTAATGTTCTTCCTTGAAATGTCAAAGTAATTAATAACAATTAGACACTTAATACAAAATGATACCAACCACTTGGGAACAATAGATAAATGTGCTTGGGTATGTGGCTAGCTGTCCTTTAGAATTGTAATTTTATTACAAAATTGATATGTATATATTTGTGTGTAATACATATATATGTATTTATGAATGTATATAATATATAAAACAAATATAACTACCAAAGGCTAAAGAATATAGCATTACTGAAAAGAACACTTGATCCATAGAGGCTCAGAGCCCACAGAACCAATCCATCTCCAGATTTAGTTCTCTGTTGTCCCTTTGAGCAGTGAACCCAAATAATTAGGAAAGATGAACCCAGGACTCAGGCTGAGTTATCATGCCAGGTCATTCTATCTCCTGGTGTTGGCAGTACTGGGAAATGTCTTTGATTATGTCTTAAAGTTTGTAGATTGGTGAATGGCGTACAGGAAAAAGCAAACTTTGGAAACATGTCCAGGTGGATCAAATCAAGTTCAGAACATGGGAGTATAGATCAAAATTTGAGCTATCCCAGGCAGTGGTGGTGCACGCCTTTAATTCTAGCACTCGGAGGCAGAGGCAGGAAGATCTCTGTGAGTTCGAGGCCAGCCTGGTCTACAAAGTGAGTTCCAGGAAAGGTGCAAAACTACACAGAGAAACCCTGTCTCGAAAAACCAAAAAAAAAATTTTTTTTGAGCTGTTGTTTACTACAAATTGTTCTTGTGTACTATAAGAGTAAGGGACTCTAGAGATTATGGTTAGGGCTGATGCACTAGGAAGATGGTATACTGAACTTAGAACAAAGAACTAGTAAGTGACATTCCATAAATGTGCTGATGGTTGAAGCTCAGTATTGTACAATGGCTACCATAAGCCATGGAAATAAGAAAAACTTTTCACTCTTATGCTTTTTGAAAAATATCTTTTCCAGCTGGGTGGTATTGGCACATGCCTTTAATCCCAGCATTTAGGAGGCAGAGGGAGGTAGATCTCTGTGAGTTTGAAGCCAGCCTCATGTACAAAGTGAGTTCCAGGACAGCCAGGGTTGTTACACAGAGAAACCCTGTTTCAAAAAGACCATATCTATCTCTATCTCTATCTCTATCTCTATCTCTATCTATCTCTATCTATCTATCTATCTACATCTATCTCTATCTATCTATCTATCTATCTATCTATCTATCTATCTATCTATCT
>CABHPR010121814.1:895-50503 GCA_902168415.1 Peromyscus melanophrys | reverse complement strand
GTCATTTGTAAAGTTGTTTAATCTAAGAAGAAAGGAAAAAGTCCTTATCCTACTTGATTCTTCACCAGTTCTAATTTTGTTTACCGTCATAATGCGTCATTCCTAACCCAAGCAGATAAAAAGTGTTCAATCGTAAACTTGTTAAATTTTCATTTGTCTGCAGTTAAACTGTAATTATGTCACGTACCTTTTCCTTCCACCAATCTCACCTACACAGCCAACCTTGCTCTCCCTTATTCTGTGCCAAAGAAACTAAACTCTCCCCTCAAATAATCATATAAAATTTCTTTCAGAAGACTCTAAATTGATGTGCAAATAAATATATTGTTCTTAAGTTTCTAAGGAGTGAAAAATTAACAGAGTGCCGCCCTGAAGATTATCTAGAGACTAATATACATACTTAACCAAAACTTCAAAATCACAACTGTTTAATGAAAAGGATAGAAAAGTGAAAAACAATATATAAGTCATTGAGAAGCACAAAAGAGGGGATAATGCTTGCATTAAACGTCAATCATTGATTCTGTTGGTTTTCTTGTGGTGTTCTTGGCCTCTGTGGTTCCTACAATCCTTCCTCCCCGCTTCTGCAGGATTCCCCAAGTTCCACCTAATGTTTGCCTGTGGGACTCTGCATCTGTTTCCATCAGTTGCTGGGTGAAGCCTCTCTGATGACAATTGGACTAGGCAACAATCTATGGGTATAGCAGAATACCACTAAGAATCATTTCATTGACTTTTATTTTTTGTTTGCCAGTCATGTTTGGTTCTATCCTAGGTTTCTGGGCTGTCCAGCCTCTAGATCCTGGCCCTCCAGGCCATGTCAGGGGTGGGCTCCCTCTCACGGTATGGGTCTCCTCTCAAGCTGCACCAGTCATTTGTTGATCACTCCCATAATTTCTGCACCACTTTTACCTCAGTACATCTTGTAGGCAGGGAAAATATTAGGTCAAAGGTCATGTGATTGGGGATCCCAATCGCTCCATTAGAAGTCTTTCATGCTTATAGGAGATAGTCGGTTTAGGCTCCAAAATTCCCATTGCTAGAAATATTAGCTGGTGGTCACCCTCATAGATTTCTGGGAGTTTCCATTGCACTAGGTTTCTAGCTCATCCCAGAGATGCCATTAATTCTAGTGGTATCAATAGTGTGCGTTTCTTTTATACTTTCAATTTTGTGGAGTACAGGTTTTTGAAGTATGACCTAATGATTCTTTGGATTTTCTCAAAGTCTGTTGCTATATCCCCCTTTTCCTTTCTGTATTGTATTTCTTGAGACTTGCTTTGTGACCAAGCATGTGGACAATTTTGGTGCATGTTCCACTGAGGTGCTGAGAAGACTTTTAGAGTCTCAATTGAGAAGTCAGGTGTAATTCTAATAGGTGTACTCTTCTATGTTATTTGGCATTTTTTCTTTGCAGCTTTTAACATTTTTGGTTCTTTATGTTTAGTGGTTTGATTATTATGTGGCAAGGTGACTTTTTTTTCTGGTCCAGTCTATTTGGTGTTCTGTAAGCTTTCTACCTTTAAAAGTATGTTCTTCTTTAGGTTGGGAAATTTTTCTTCTATTTTGTTGAATATATTTTCTGGGCCTTTGAGCTGGGATTCTTTTCCTTCTTTTATTCCTATTATTCTTAAGTTTGGTCTTTTCCTAGTGTCCCAGATTTCCTGGATGTTTTATGTTAGGAGTTTTTTCAATTTAACATTTTCTTTGACCAAATTAATTTATTTCTTCTATTGTATCATCAACACCTGATATTCTCTCTTCTGTCTCTTGTATTCTGTTGGTGATGCTTGCATTTGTAGTTCCTGTGTGCTTACCATTTCCAGAATTCCATCAGTTTGTGTTTCCTTATTGCTTCAAAACTATATTTAATATGGTTGTGAAATAAACTTGGGGCTGTCTGGCATTGACTGGTGGACCTCTTGGCTCTTTTCTGTCTTCTTCATTGTCTCTTCAACCTGCACGCCTCTACCCAGCTACCCAGCTGACTGTCAACAGGCTCCGACAGTTAGACAATTAAAAAATACAAGTTGCAAGTAAGGTATATTATTTGGCTGGATAATGATATTTCTGGAACCCATGGATTATTAAACAAAAGTCCAAGCACTACATATAGGATATCTCTTTATGAATTACTGGTTATGGGAGATCCAGAGACTCCCAAAACAATATAGGATCTTAATATCATTCTGGTTGCCCAGTAAGATCTTATTGCTGAAGACACCACACACCTTGGTTGCAAGTTCAAAAGAAACAACCTCGAACTAAACCTTAATCTTTCTACTTGCTTGCTAGCTTCATGGGAAGCTGCTGTGAAGTCCACTGAGGAACAAAGGCATCAACAGTGTACTCTAGATCTGAGCTCTACAAACTATAATACCAACCTGCCAGGCAAGGTGTTCTTACTGGTGGCATGATAGATTGGATGGCAACCAATCACATTCTGCTTAGATTCAAGACCCAATCTCAACGAAAGATTTCAAGCCTGGTACTATAAAACTAGTTCAAAATCTATGCATTGTGAGGTCACAAGCCGTGAGGGGAACCCACTGCTACTGTTTATCTAAAAAAATTGCCATTGATTATCTGCTTTCTAAACACCAATGTTTAAAGTCATGGACAAAGCATGCATTCAGCCTTAAACAGAGAAATCTCTCTTTATAATGAACAGTAAATTATAGCGGAGACTCTTGGTAGCTCAAGGTGCTGAGAAAAAGAGATAGTTGAGTGCTCATCTCTAAAAAGGGCATACTGAGAAAGGGGAAGAAAGAAGTAAAATAGCCAGAAGAGAGGGAGAATATGATAGAAATGTTATTTTCCAGGTATGACACCGAAATTGCAATCATAAACACATAGCAGCTGTGGATGCTTTCACTGGGCTTGTATAAAACTAAAATTATTGATAGTCTGTCATGGATTTGGGAGTCCCTGTGATTCCCTGTTGAACTATTGGCCACTGAGAGATTCTGAAGGATGAGCAGGCATTACCTACAGATGTGCATATCACTAAGGAGCCCAGTCATTTTCACTGGCTAATTGTATATATATGGTAACACAGTGTGCAACTCTGTGTGCAACAAAGCAAAACAAAACAAAAATGAACTTGGAAGAGGGACCTGTAGGGAGGTTGTGAGTGATGTGAGGGAGAAAGAATGGGTGAGAGAGTAATGCTGTGTATGTACACATAAAATTGTCATAGAAAAAAAAAACAATAAAAACCAACCAACTAAACAGGATGCAGACACATATGGACAGAAATAATGTTGATACGTTTCATATGAAAGTCTTGAAAGAATTAAAAATTGCATTTCATAATTTGTAACAGAACATTATATAATTAAAGAAGACACACAGAAAACAGAGAAGTGAAATAAAAGCTGAAACTATTTCAATTCTCCCAAATTTTCAAATTAAGAATATTTCTTGTAAAATGTGCCTTACTTGTACTTTCAAATTTACTCTGTTTGACGTATAATTTCATACTTATATAGTCCAAAGTTAAATTATTTCATATAATTTATAGACTGATATTTACCTGAATAGACATTATACAATGGTTTTCAACAAAGAATAAAATAGACATTAGTTTTAATAAATTTGTGATTGAATAATTAATTAATCTAGTTATTTGGAGGACATAAAGACAAACAAAAGAAATAATCAGTCAGTCACTCACTGTACAGTTGTGACCCTTAGTAATACTTAGAAGCTGACAGATTTCACCCAGTTGCATCATGTTTCTCTAAGTCTTATGGGGCAACAAACTAGACACACGATTCAAGTTTTCCCTCCTCATTTCTCTCTCTCTAATTTATTTAAATAATAGCTGAATTTTTTTTTAGTGGAAGTGTTGTAATACAGAGAACACAGAGGAAAAGTACAAAATAACACTCAACAGCAAGACCACTAATTATTAAGATAATAGCTAAGGGTATATTTATGCTATTTACTTTTGCTTAGAACATGTGTCAAATCCATTAATCTGAACTTGGGGTATATATATAGTGCCCAATAACCTTAAGAGAAAATACTTTCCATAATAAATATCATAGCTCAAACAAAGGAGTGTTATCTGCCTGATTTTTATTATGACTTAATGGAAAAAGAACACTCAACTAGGGAGGAAAAATTCAAAATGTGTTTCTCCAACTTTGCACTGACAACAGGCTATTCTGTCAAGATTCAGTGGTAGAAAATGTCATTCACAGTTTTAATGCCTCTTTTGGGGACACTGATTCCATTCACGTGGCACCTACCCCATGACCTAATCACCTCTGAAAGATACCACATCCCAATAGTATCATACTGGGGGGTAGGATATAAGTATAGAATTTGGGGGACACAGGACTTAGAATATTTAATATATTTATATATATACTTATATATAATTATATATATTAATTAATATATATACTTAGAATATTTAGAATAGTAAATTTAAGTACATGTATAATATTTATACAATTTAAATAAGCATGAAATTTTATACATTTTAATCAAATTTATTTTTTAAAGAAGACAAAATTATCATTGTGTTTTGCAAGAGAAAAATAAAGATTTTTTTATTTATATAATTTTTTATGTTTTTTCAGTTTCTCTGTATATTCTTTCAAGACAATAGACACTTCTAGAGATATAATTACATGTTTTAAAAATAGAACTACATGGTACTTAAACATTGATAAAAATGTTACAGAAATCTGAATTTGTAATATTTTGGGAAATTTAATTTTTTGAAGTTACTTTCTTTAATCCTATGGTATTAAATGTGTGTCTTCAGACTCAGTGAAGGATTATTTTCTTTTTGTTGTTGTAGATGTGTTCAGAGGGAGCAAACTGTGGTTTTGTATATAATTGCCCTTGAGCTGAGAAAGACGCTTCATGTAAGGCTTAAAATTTCACTTTCCTATACACAGAAGATTTGTGTGATCAAGAGCAATTTATCAATGTCTTGTTATAGACAAAAGGAGCCAGATGCAGGAAAACAATCTAAGTCAAAAGACGAATGGATTTGGCCTCTTCCTGCCTAATTCCATCCCAGTCTTCTATAAGAGTGCAATGTGAATGATATATCTTATTTCTTAGATATTTCTATAAAACGTCATGGAAATTATTCCAATATGGAAAAGTCCCATAGAAATAATGCAATTGAGTAGTCTTGATATCTCAGAAAATTTATTTTGGGCAGAGTAGCTATGTATTCCTTAAAAGCCTACTTACAAATCCTGAAGTTATAGACTGTTCCCTTGTTTGCCAATTCCTAAAGACCAAACTCCTCCACAATTTTTGGTTGCATCCATTAAACAATTGTCCTGGTGAGAGATTGGATAAAGATATTATGATTTATAGGAGAGTTTGTTCAAAGAGAATTTCTTGAATACATATGACTCAATATTTATGAGGTATTTTATCAAATGTGTTTACATATATTCTAATGGTTTTATATATGTAATATCTTCCAAAGTATTCTTAGTCTTCTTTTAAAATAAAAAACAAACATACACAGAAAGATCAATAAAAATGGGGGAAAATTCTAAGTAGCAATAGAAAGAAAAAACTACAGTAAAATTTTTCTAGCAGCACACATTGAAATATTATCAGTACTAGCTAATACATTTTCTCTCATATTTTCTGTTATGTAAGCATCTCTTCTATTTTGGGTTTTAGCATATAAGCATCTTTTTAGTCAAAAGAATTTTGTCATAACAGAACCCTGAAAAACAGTGAGATCGAAATTTGAGATTTTAAATTGCAAAAAGGACAAAAGAGAGATTAGCAGAAGTTCACAATGAAACATTTCTCCTCGTGAAAAGAAAAGAAAGTGAAACTGTAGGAGATTATGGGTCAGAAAGAGAAATGGGTGGGATTTAAAAGTATGTCTCCCTTGTAGGTTTGAGTGTGTCTGGAATAAAATACTTGGGCTTTTGAGAGCTAGAATTGCCTATTATTTCTGTTTTCCACTATTAGTAGAGAGCAGTTAGATCCTACTCTATGCTAAAAAGGCAAAGGAAGGTGGGTTAGGGAGGAGTGCCTGACATTTTGAATGAATGGGGACCCAGAACAGCCTCAGCACATTTCTTTAATGTCGTGAAAATGCACCTAAGAAATTCATATCGTGCTGTAGAAGCCCAGTCCTGCCTGGTACATACAGGACTTAGAAAGGTCACATGATTGGAACTAAAGACAATGACTTTGTGACAATAGAGATGACATCAAAGTCTACACAGGACAATGTAAATCTCAAAGAATACTACTGTAATCCAATTGTACCCATCAGAAAAACTGCACAGACTGCTGAATTTAAAGATCACCTTCAATTAAACATGAGGGATATAACTCATAGGCATCCCTTTGATGACTGCACAATATTTATCACCTGTAGCTAACTGCAAGACATAAGTCACCAATGTTCAGGTAAGTGGTGCTTTGAGGAGCCCATAATTCTGACATTTCTGATCATCCTCCAATATTTTCTGTGTTTAGGTATGTCAATAATATGTATGTATATGGACAGACTCATGAAATGTTGAAAATATTCTAGGAAAACAAAATGTTAAAAATATGACATATTGTATGAAATTTTAAAGAAAAAATGCAATTTTATATGAAAGCAAGCAAAATAGTTTTATAGCATAAAACATTTTAAAACAATAGAAGTATTCAATACATATTTCAAAGTAATATTGCAGTATATTTTTGAATATATATGTGAATACTATGAGCAACAAGAATTTCATACTAAAAGTAAAGCCATTAGAAGCTCATGATCCTTTTTTCAGTTGATAGTTTATACAGGTAGAAGGATTTCTCTTGCATTATAATCAGTCATCCCCAAATCCTCTTCATTAAACTTCCTCAGTGTTTCTCCACAGCTATCCACTTTGTCATCCCTTCTGCAACTATAAACACTCCTGAAGCTTCTGTTGTGAACAGACATTGTGCTAAGTGGAAAAGTAACCACTGATTATTTAGACACTGATGTCCAGCATATGAAATATTTTATATAGAGCTATGTAACAGAGTAGTCTGTCTGATACTGTATTTCTAGTTAAAAAAAACTAAAGGAAAAATAACATATAAAAAGTTAAGGCTAAGAGGGTTTACTGGGAAAAGCCTTATGGGTTGAGATTGGAAATGTGATAAGATTATTAATATAGGAATTATATGTGTGTAGAATCTAAGAGTAAGAATAGCAACTGTCTAAAATTGGTGGCACCAAGGGGGTGAGACAGTCACATTACATATAGCTGGATTGGGAGAAAGGGTACAAGCATTGAAATTGTTAAGTATATCCCCAAATCAAAGGAAATCAATAGTTTCAATCATGACATTGACACAGTCTGCATTTAACAAAAAAAACAAAAAAAAAAAAAAAAAAAAAAAATTCAGAAGTCTACTTGTGAAAAGCGTGGAGTGGAGAAGCCTGCCAAGAAGTCACAGCAAGACTGGCTTGGTACGAAAAAGTCAATGAAGTAACAAGTGAGTAATGTCAGTGACCTCGGCTTAGAAAGCTTCCCATGTGTACACAAATACACAGGATAATGAATACAGGCGCACAGGTGTTTATTTTCAAGTGCTCATTAGCAATCAATGATCATACATTAAGTAACGTTCTTCAATCTAGGTAAGAAATGCCTACAAAAGTACTGTATCTTTCGGGAGCTTCTCTTTCACGGTGCTTTTTAGGTTTCTATATCAGAGCTACGATGACATTCATTCTATTTCGAACTGTCCTCGATGTTTCTTGAAATGTCAGTAAGGTGTCACCTGTTTTGCTAATTGAAATGGCAGGACATTTCCTTCAAGCAACAGAAACCACTGTGTGAGTATGTGGCATGCAGAATCCTCAGTGATGTGAAAGAGTATGACACGGTGTCAAGATCTTCAGGGTCACTGTAGAAGCATACACATCATGAATTCATAGGCGGAAGAATTTTCATATTATCCGCCTCAATACTCAGTGGTTATGGGCAACTGACCTGCAGAATGAATATGTGGGACAAATGCGGGGTCACTGTGTAGGTGAGATGAATTTAAGTAATTATCTTTTGAAATTAACATAGATTAAATGAAGAGATATAAAGTTGAACATATTGTTGAAAAACTGGCATGTCTCTAGTTAGGCCAGCAATTAGTAAGGGAAAATATTCATGAAAAGCTTGAATGTCTTCTTTGTTGCTATAGAAATGCATCATAACCATTATAGTCTGGAATGAATTGTGAATATGTACCAATGTGTTGATAACTACATTAAGTGAGTAGAAATAATATTAGGATTACAGTAACATATTTCCTATGCAGGACTGCTGGAGGGAAAATTATGGCAATCCCTGTTTTGGTAATAAATGCTTAGCTTTGTAAGACAATAAAGAAGACTACTGCCATCAAGTTATATGTATAAAGTATTCATAGACATATGAAGCCTCAGGGACATCTTTGTATTGACCCCTTCTATCAGAAAAGACCTTGGCAACCATATACCATTTGATAACTTTACCATAAAAATATAGATTTATGCCTGGTGAATCAGCTCAGCCAGTAGAATGATTGCCTTGTGGGTATAAAGATCTCTGTTCAACCTTCAGAAAACAAGTGAAAAAGTCAAGTATGGCAACACATGCTTGAAATCCCAGCACTGGAAATGTGGAGACAGGAAGATACATGGGGCTCACAAGCCAGGAATCCTAGCTGACTTGGCACGCTTCGGGCCAGTGAGAGGCATTGTCTCAAGAAAGAAAGTGGACATCTGTGCCTTGATATCTGAGGTCATCGTCTGGCACACACACACACACACACACACACACACACACACACACACACACACACACACCCCTAGTAACATATGCATTTAAGGTTTTTTTCTGGACTCATTAAAACATATATTCATAATAAATACACAATCCTTTCTGTCAATTATACAACTTTCCCTGAATATGACCAAACTATTTTTAAAAAGTGTAATTTGAAAATAGATTTATAAATGGAATATACAGGTATGCTTCAAACTTCTGCATTGAGATCCTGTCTTGGCTTCTCTCAATGATGGTCTGTAACCTATACGTTAAAGTAAACCCATTACTCCCCAAGTTGCTTTTGGTCATGGTATTTATCACAGCTACAGAAAACAAATTGGAACCGTGACCTAGAACCAATTCTGACTTCAGGTTATGTTTTAAGGTACTTGATTTTATTGATTTCCAACATTTCAGTAGTAAATATTGTTGTTTTGAACATATACAGTAGAATCTGATTCCTGGAAACAGTAATGTCCTCATAGATTAAATCACATCTGAACTTACTCCCAACATATTAGCACATATTTTATAATGCTTTAGGGTCTTCAAGATATGGGCCACCTCCCACAGAGGTGCTGAATCTACCAATTGGTAATCTTATCTTCAATGTTTACCTTCTTTAAGATTTATTTATTTGTATTTTCTGTTTATGGGTGTCTTGTCTGCATGTATGTATGGCTCTGTGTGAATGCCTGGTGCTCCTGGATTCTAGAAGAAGGCATTGGAACCCAGGAACCAAAATTACTAATGGCTGTGTGTAGACGAAAATCTAAACGGTCTTATTAAATAAGAAACACAGAGCCAAATACAGAGTTAAATGCCCAAGAGATCTGAGCACTAGTGAAGAGCCAAGACCACCTTATCTTACCACTTGCTGCTGTCCTTCCCCTGAGAGAGAGACCTTTCTGTGTGTCTTGCATTTTACTGCTTTCCTGTTCTGCCTTCTCATTGGTTCTAAGCACAGCCACATGACTTCCTCGTCACTGCCTGTCTATACAGACCTCTTGGTCTCTATGGTTGGTACTGGGATTAAAAACTCAAGGGTCACCATGCTTGGCTGTGTCCTTGACCACACAGAGACTCTGCCTGCCATGTGATCGGATTAAGGGTGTGAACTACCACCACCTGACTTCTATTCCTGGTTCTCGGCTAATGACCTCTGATCTCCAGGCAAACTTTATGTATTAACATACAAATAAAATCACATTTCAGCACAATTAAAATATCACCACAGCTGTGCGCTGCTATGAGGGTGCTGGGAATTAAACTTAGGTCCTCTGCAAGAGCAAAGCATGCTTTTAACTATTGAGCTAACTCTTCTTAACTTTATAAATGTGAATATTACAAAACATACTCATTTCATACTACTTTCATACTACTTCCAAGTGAAATCTTTCATTTGCTGTGATTGAAAAAAAATCTGTGAGAAATAGTTGATGAATCACCCTAGAATAATAGGGGACCAAGGGGCCACGTGCTCCAACTAGCATTATTATAATATGGTTTTCCAACATCTACCTGGATCCCAGGTTCTTGGAGTATTTTTATTGTTTAAAGTTTACTTTTTCATACTTTCAGACCTACATCTATAATGTTCTTTAATCAAAGCCTCCTTCCCAATTATCTTATGTCCTTCTTTTCCCTTTCTCATCAAATTTCTTCTTCCTAAGTTTCAACCTTTGTGGGAACTCAGTCCAAGAATGGACTCCTGTGAGGAGATTTCTGAGTGTTTGTGAGAAAACTCCAAGAAACCAAGAGAATAGTCTTGTGACCTCAGTTTCTTAAAAGGCATGGAATTGTTCTTGGATTACGCTCTAACGGCCCTCCCAGGGGTGCTCTCATGCCCTTCCCCGGGGTAACAGACATGAATGAGTTTACTTCTGATTATTCATTACAACTGGATATTGTTATTTGTTTATATGCCTCTGTAGAAAAACATTTTTTTGCCATGTACATCTTGCCCTTGATATTGTACTCATTGCTCAAGTGACTCCTCTAAGCCTCGAAATATAAACTGTTTGATGCTCTGAATAAAGTTGGTTATTGTATGAAACATTCGTTGGACTCATTTATCATCTCTATTCTTCCTGGTTTCACCTTCTCTAGATACCCCTCATATTTTCACTTTTCACATCTTTCCTCTGTGTGTGTGTGTGTGTGTGTGTGTGTGTGTGTGTGTGTGTGTGTGTCCTTTAATTAAGATTGCTTGCATGAACATGGGTGAGGTAATATTTACTTGAATAAAAGCAGTGTGGCTACACCACTGAAAACTGACTCTCCTGCTGTTACTTTTAATTTATTCTCTGCAGGGAGAAGTGTTAGACCAATAAGTCCCTTCCCCATGTATGGGAGGATGTTGATGGGCCTGATCTTGTGTAGATCTTTTTCAAGAGCTGCTATCCTGTGAGTTGATAGATGCACCTGCCACATCATGTCCAGGAGAAACATTTGGGCAACACTCCTTCCCATTCCCCAGGCCTTATCTTGTTTCTTCACAGTGTTACCTAAGTCTTGGGGGAGTGATATAGTGTCAGATTTAGATCTATGCAATTAACAGTCACTTTATTTCAATATACTGATCAATTATGAATCTTTGCATTAACCATTTCCATTGCAGACAGAGTTGTCTCAGACCAAGGCTTCAGGTCCTGTTTGGCTTGTGTTACATTTGGGGGCTATTGTTGCAAAGTTCATAAAAATAGAAATTTTACTTTTTGTATAGATTTCATGATTGTTAAGGAAAAAAGGATGAATGAATAGAGGATTAAGAGGTGGGCTATGAAAGAAGGGTATATTCTAGGAGAAGTGTGGTGATATATTGTGTACCCTAATAAACTTATCTGGGGATCAAAGAACAGGGCCAGCCACTAGATTAGACAAAGAGGCTAGGCAGTGGTGACACACACCTTTAATCCTAGCACTTGAGATCTCATGTCTTTGCTTGGGAAGCACACATGTCTTTAATCCCAGGAAGTGACATGGCTGGGTGGAGAATGATATATAAGGCGTGAGGAGACAGGAACTGAGCAGCAGTTCAACTGAGACACTCAGGGGTGAGGACTCAGAGGCTTTCAGTCTGAGGATCTGTGGAAACAAGAACTTGCTGTCTTTCAGTGGAGGATTTTGTAGAGGTAAGATCTAGTGGTTTGCTCCCTGCTTCTCTGATCTTTCAGCTTTTACCCCAATATTTGGCTCTGGATTTTTTTTTATTAATAAGACCTTTTAAGATTCGTGTTACAGAAAAGGATAACTATTAAAAAAATTGACTTCAGAAAAATAGGAGGATAGTGTGTTTAGAGTCTATTAAGTATTTCCAACTTGCCATTAGATTCTCTGTATCTATCTATTCTCATTTTCCTGGTTATATTAATTAGAAAAAAAATTGTAAGAGTTCATTTCTTTCCTAATTTGAGTTCCCTGTGAGGTAATGTATTTTTACCACTTTGCTCTTCATATTATCTAATTTAGTATCTTGTATAAAAATGAATATGCAGTAAAATTTTCTAAAGTAGCTGTGTTCTAAGCCATGAGAGCTATAGAGAAATAGTGTATCCACTTTATTTTCTGTGAATGTTTGCTTTTTAAAATTTAAAATATCCGGTTCACACATCTACTCCCTGAAAACATGTCTGTTCCATCCTGAGAAAGGCACATAAGGACTCCCATGTGTCTTGTGTAAACAAAGTGATTTCAACGTATATTTTTCCAGACACATTTGAACTTGTGAGTAATTATAAACATGTGTTAAAAATATCTTTGGATAAAGTCCTTGTAAGTACTTTACAACATCAACAGATCTCTGTGCTACACAGAAATACACACATTAGTAAGACATTGCAAGTTAGAACTCATTAAGATTTGTTTAAAACAGAAGAGTTCACACAGCTCTGTGTGTAAATACACACATTAAATATGTAGCACAGGATGCCACTGTTAAACACTACTTACACATTAACAGAGCTTACTCTGAAAATGCAAAGGAGAATATCGTATCGATAAAGACATTCACCAAAGGCATTCACTTAACCACAAAGAACGTTGCAGTTTAGAGCAACAGCGACAACATTTTAGAGTCCATTGGTGTCTTGAGTGGTCACAGTCTTCTTTTCAGCTCAACTACGTATCATCTGACCTCAAATGAAAACTTAGAAATTATCTCTACAAATTTTCATAACCTTGGAATGTGTTCTCTAATTGTCTCCCAAATCTATATTTATCATAACCTATCATATTTATATGACTTTGAAGTACTATTTAATGTAGGAAAAATATTGTAGGAAAATGTCTCTCTTCCCTCTAATCCTCTACTACAGAATGGGGTAGCATATGCAGAGTACTCCTTCAGTTTAGAGTGCCAAAGATTTCATAATGATTCTGTTTATCTAACACATTCTCAAGTTGGTTTTAAAAAAAAAGGAACTGAAACTTATTAAATCTTCAATCTATTATAAATAGAATTTTAAACCTCAAGATATGCTAAAAGAGGATTGGCACTGGATAGCCTTTGAGGGCTTGATAACTAGCTGTGAAATTCCAAGGGCATCTGCAAGGTGACCAGTATTGCTCTTAGTGAGTAGGTGGCCACAGGCATGTGATGAGCTCTCAGCTGTTCAGTTAATGGCTTCTAGCCAAGAGTCATTCACACTTCAATTCCAATTTCATTTACTTGGTATTTCTTATAATTAGTATGGTATTCTTCTTTTATTTGCTTTATAACTCTAATACTTAAAATGTTAGAATGACATTTTTTTTAAAACATTGAGGATTTTTTTTCTTTAAAACTTGAAGGTAATCTATAATATATTATAATAACATAAGCTCTCTTTATGGAAGGAAGAGCTAATGAGGATTGGAAAATATGTATAGAGTATTGAAATTGGAGTTTGGAGAGCACTGAAAATATTTTAAGAACACCAGATCAGTTGGAAACCATGTAAGTTATTGCAAGGAAAAGAACAATTTAGGGAAGACTAAGCAGGATAACAGGAAAATGCTGAGTTAGGATGGCATGTATCACTATCTTTTATTGAGCTCCCTGATAGGAGCCAGAGAATACATACAACACGGAAACCATACTAGAGTAATGGCCATGCTAACATTGTAGAATCATTTCTTCTAATCATGATATAACTAATATGTCTATAAACCTGTAGATGGATTAGGTCACTTTCTAGCTACCTGAAAACACCAGATTGAAAATAGGATGCTCAATATCAGGAGTTTCAGATGGCTTTCTCTTTGACTACAGAAAAACTTAAAACTCAACTCCAACTCTTGTCCTCCATGATACTCAAAAAGTGTTACTGGGCAGACATGGCATGTTTAGCTCCTCTTCTCATTCTATGTTTACTTTGTCCTACAAAATGCCTTCTGCTTCATCCTACTTAGTATTCAGAATACAATTAATTTTCTTTTCTTTTTATATAGGAAAAAACTTCTGATTTCAGAAGGAATATCCATAATATTGGGTAAGGCTTGGCAGCAGGCTGCCTGAGCATGAAGTTGAGAGATTACAACATCAACTTGAAATGTGAAGCAGAGAGAGCAAACTAGAAGCGTGGAAAAGCTGTACAATCTGAAAGCCAATGCCCCAGTGATGTACTTCAGCTAGGCTTCACCTCCTAATGATTCTATAACCTCCCCAAATAGTGCCACCAAAAGAGGACCAAGGACTCAAATATATGTCTATGGAGGTCATTTCTCATTCAAAGTAACAGTTATGTGCAATTATATATATTGAAGTCAATGCTTTAGCCAGACCAAGTGTCTTACAACTATATTTACCTCAAACCAAACAACTAATTAGCTGTCTTAAGAATTGGTTATTGGTGTATGAAAAGAGGGAGAACTGAGATATATTAGGGCAGTGCACAGTAGAGCATGAACACAAGTACATTATGAAGTTTGTGCAAGTTAATCAACAGTGTACTACTCTGTATGCAAACATTAATATATGAGAGGTAAATATACACATATGGAACCAAAATATATAGAAATTTTTAATAACATTCTCTCATTTTTGTGTGATCTTAAAACTGCCATGAAATTGGTGAATTTTTAATGAAAAAATGATAAAATCCATTCACTGCTCAGGACTTTGGCAACACCAGCATTAATTTCATTGTCATAAATATACAATTGATATGTGTTGAGTTGAGAACTCTACTGAGTGTTTTTCATGTATTATCTCATTTAATCTATGCTAACTCTACTGAGTGTTTTTCATGTATTATCTCATTTAATCTATGCTAAACAGTCCAAAGATAATTATCATGATTCCTGGTGTTTTTGAAATAAAATGAATCAGAAAGGTACTAGGTAAACTGTCCTGAAACTATAGGCCAGACTTCATGTCTAAGTCACACAACATTTTCTAGAGTTGTACTGGGCTCTGGAAGGTAGTAAAGAAATCGGAGTAATCTAAAATGTATTTAGGGGTAGGAGATAAGTTGTAAGTGTCAAACTGGCGGGAATGCTGGATGACAGAGTACTTCTTTCTCCCTTACTTTCTTCACTCATTGATACTCGGCTAGGCAACTGAAACACCAGAAACTTTTTTTTTTCTTAAGATGTATTTATTTATTGTGTGTACAGTGTTCTGCCTGCATGTACACCTGGATGCCAGAAGAGGGCACCAGATCTCATTATAGATGGTTGTGAACCACCATGTGGATGCTGGGCATTGAACTCAGGACCTCTGGAAGAACAGCCACTGCTCTTAACCTCCGAACCATTTCTCCAGCCCTGGAAACTATTCTTAAATAATCAGTGAGATGGCATATTCGAATGTCATAGTTTTCCTTTTGGGTGTCTGAGAACCATTTGCTTGCTCCCTTCTCCGTACTTCAGAAAGTCCCTATCTCTTATTGCTGTATAATATGTGACTATTGAGTAAATTAATGAAGGGAACAACCTACAAATTATCAGACCATGCTAGAGAAGTAATCATGTTACAAACTGAAGACAACCTTTTCCTTTGTTATAGAAATTCCAGATGTAGTGAAAATATCCCTCCTTTCCTTTATCTTTAGTGCATTTAGAAGAATGTCCTTCATGTGCATACACTTAATTGAATAGATATATAGAGAGAAGACAGCCTTGTCTTCTTCCTGATTTTGGTGAGATTGCTTGAAGTTTCTCTCCATTTAATTTGATGCCTTTATTATGTTTAAGTATGTTCCTTGTATCCCTATTCTCTCCAACACTTTTATCATGAAGGAGTGGTGGATTACTACTGGTATATGTGTGTAAAGTCAAAAAACATCAGAAATTGTAAAATGGTTATGTAATAAAATGTCTACCTCTCATTTGGACTTTCTGTTAAAGATTGCATTTTGTTGGGTGTGGTATTTTCAGTTCTAATTCTATTTTTAAAATCTCCTTGCAATTTTACACTGTGAGTTTTAAATAGTGACACAAAAAATTACAACAATGACTAGATTTTATTAGAAATCATTGAAGACCGACTTATTAAAAAGCTTGATGACCTTGGGGGTTTTTGTATAATATGTAATTTAGAGTTCTGTGTGCCAAAGCCTTTGAAATTTCATAACTGGCTGCCATTGAAACAGGCATTGTTATCAATACTGCTTTCAGTATGTGTAGTTAAACTATATACTCTGTGAATCCTAGTTTGGGAGGTTTTCTTTCTGTGGGAAAGATAATTAGATTTATTGTTTAATTTAGACTTATTTAAGGTTCATCTGAAAGTCTAGACTATCTTTTACAACCTCAAAGATACATATTTTTTGACAAATAACTATTTGTTTAATTGTTCTCATAACAAGACTCTTCTTGCTAATGTACATAACTTGTTTCAATATGGACGCATAGTGCTTTGTTCTTCTCTGTGTGATGAATTTGCAATGATCATAGATAGTAATTTTGTTAGGATTTCACAAAGCCTCTGTAAACACAGAACAAGAAGAACCATGCATAATAGCATCAGCCCAACAGAAGAATGGCAAGCCAAGGAACTGAATGGGGAAAACTCAATAAATGAATACTGGGGTCCTAGTTCTAAAACATGAGTTCATGAGTTGTATGAATATAGAACAAAATGAATGGCTGCAATAATTGTTTTTGGCCTTAAGAATTTTTGTTTACAACTGGGAAGGGAACTAGGTGTCTGCATATAAGTAAATCATAAGACACATTCTGGAGTCTTATACCTTGGGCCACATCAGTGGCATTCATGCATTTCCTGTGAAGCCAGATTCCTTTGGTTTTACTTCAAGATATTCAGGATCTTCCATTATATTTTTATAGAATATTTCTGTCTACCATTTGTCTTAGCTATTTTTCTATTCCTGTGAAGATGCACAGTGACCAAGGCAAGTTATAAAATAAATCATTTAATTTGGGTTCACAGTTTCAGAGTCCATGACCATTATGGTGGGAAGCAGGTGGCATTCAGGCATCACATTTGAGCAGTAACTGAAATCTAGCCTCTGGTCCACAAGTTGGAGGCAGAGAGAGGAGGGGAGGAAGGGGGAAGGAGGGAGGCAAGAAGGGAGAGAACTGGGAATGGGACTGACTGAGTTTTTGGAACTTCAAATCTCTTCCTCAATGACACATTTTCTCCAACAAGGCCACACCTCTCAGTCCTTCCCAAACAGTTCACAAAACTTAGAACCAGTTATTCACACATATGAGCCTAAGGGGGCTACAGTGGTTTGAATAAGAATAGCCCCCATAGGCTCATATAGTTGAATGCTTAATCACCAGGGAGTAGAACTCTATGATAGGATTAGGATGTTCAGCCTTGTTGGAAGAAATGTGTCACTGGGGTTAGGCTTTGAGGTTTCAAAAGCCTATGCCAGGCCCAGTCTCTCTGTCCACAAATCTGTAGGACTCTCAGCTACTTCTCCCGCACCATGTCTGCCTGTGTGCTTCCATTCTCCCAGCCATGATGATAATGGACTTACCTCTGAAATCAATTATTTTATTTTAGAAGAGTTATAAAGCCCTCAATTAATGGATTTATTTTATAAGAGTAGCCTTTGTTATAGTGTCTCTTCACAGTGATAGAATAGTGAGGAAGATGGGGTCCATTCTCATTCAAACCACCACCATATTCATTTGGTATTTCACCCCAACTCCCATTTCATTCAAGATTCTATATTCCTTAGTGACTGGTCACTGCTTCACTTCCAAGCAATGTTTGATTTCAACTTTTAGTTTTGATTTCCTTCATCTATGACATGTTTTATCTTGTAAGAATTTCTATATGAATTCTCTCATTTCATTTAGGGGAGGGGTGCATTGTCTATATAATTAACCAAAAAAAGTCACCAAAATATTCAATTATTATATGCTGTAGTGGTGAAAAATTTTTAAAAAGAAAGAAAGAAGAAAGCAGAAAGAAAATAAAATATAAGTACAAAATTCCAAACTTTAATTAATGATCATCCCATGTCTGCTTGGAGTCTGACTCTAGTAATATCTGATGTTCTATCAATATCCAGAATCTAATGATAACCAATCTCCAGAAAGAGACTTGGGCTAACCAATTTTTTAATTAACACATGGTGAGATGTCTACTTAGTGTTAAGACACAGAATCCACACAAATGTTACATTGTATCAGACCATCACCTGTTATAAAAGAACTCTTACTTTTTCCATACTGGTGGGAGGGGCATCTCTGTCTCCTCTCTCTGTCTCTCTCTGTTTCTGTCTGTCTCTGTCTGTCTCTCTGTCTCTGTCTCTCTCTCTGTGTCTCTCTGTGTCTCTCTCTGTGTCTCTCTCTGTCTCTGTCTCTGTCTTTCTCTCTCGCTGTCTCTCTTCTCTCTTCTCTCTTCCCCTCCTCTCTGACTTTTCTTCTTTTGTATTTTCTTTAATAAGTCTTCTGTCCAGTCTGGTATGGAAAATACTTTACCCCTGCACTTTCAGCCTGTCCCTGTCATTCCCAGAAGGATGTATGCAACAAACAAAATCTTTCTTATTTTTATTCTGACCTACTTTTCTAAATATTTATTTTTTAGCTCCCTAAGGAAGCATTAAATAATTTAATCATTTAAAAAGATAATCTCCCATATCTACAAGAGTCAGTTGCAGTTATTTCTGGTATTTATATCCTATAAAATTGTGGTTGACAAAGCATCTGTGAATACTGAGAATTGTTTCCTAGGGGGAAAATAGGGTTGTGTTACTGTGAGCCTCTAGAGGGTCACAGCATTTTGTTGATCAATCAATATATACCATGTTTTATGAGTGTTTTGGCTTGAAGATACCATATTTAATATGTAGTTGAGTCTGACCTTGAGTCATAAGTAAAAACAATGCAATATAAACTTTAATGATGTTTAACAATATATTTTCTCTGTAAGGAATATCACAACCTTCTTGTTCCTAGAAACACTAGCCAGCAAATCAATCTGTGCTTAGGGGGCACAGAAACCACATACCTCCTAGTAAAAATCATGCATGAAAAACCCATAGTGTTTAAAGCATGTCACTTGACAAAGGATGTGCATTTAAAGTGTGAGCTAAAATAGGTGACGGTTTGTCTCCTTTTTGACCTCAGCCGAAAATGTACCTGTCAAAAAAGTCAAATATTTCACCACTCTGCATTTTTGTGAAAGAATGTGAAAGTTCAGCTGATTTTGCTGTCACAAATAAATATTAACAAGTGGTTGAATTTGTAAATACGGAATCCACAAGTAACAAGTAGTCTCTGCTCTCTTCTAGGTTAAATATAAGCAAACCCTTACAAATGGATTTAAAAACTTCTCTTTTTTTTTTTTTGCCTAAGAATGCAGTGTTCATATTGGAGTGTTCACATGCACATTTTGACTTCTGAAATAGTGATAATGACTAATTCTATATTGAATTCTCATTATGTGTCAGCTCATGTGGCAAGTACTTCATGTTAACTTCATGTAATTCTAATGAGGTCACATGGATCGTGGAAGGAAAGTTATAGGAAAGAACTCCTCAAGTGGAAGCAAAGCTCAGGATAATGTCTTCCTGCGACAGATAATAGAGTAAGTACTTGTCAGGAATGATTCCAGTGCAGTTACAAGCAATGTGTATTCGGAGTTGACAGTTATAAATGACCTAGTAAAGCCACACAAGTTATTCACTTTTAAACCCAGGAATTATGACTACAATGCTCAAACAAATGTGGATAGTGTACGTTCTTTGGAAAAATGAAAAAAAAAAAGCTGTGAACTTTCAAAAGCAGAATTGTCTCTAAAATGTCTTTATAATGTACTAGCTCAGCTTCCAAGAAAATACAAGCCTATCTCTTGGAAGTAGAACTTTTAAAACCCCCTGTTTGCCCATTCCTTTTCTGTGCTCTCAGTATATCCATACTGCATGATGTTGTTCACACTGTGAGGGAAGGAGTGAAAGTGAAGCGTTCATTGGTCCGGGAGAAGAAATGAGTGAAAACTTTTAACTGTATCTTGGCTAGAATTTGTCTAAGAAATGGTAAGTGCAGTCCTGGCTTTAGGTTCCTTCACAGTCCTGGGAAGTTCAATCTTTAAAGGCATCACTGATGCTTTTAAAGCCTGGCCTTTGAAAGATCACTCATAAAGAACATTTTACATATATCAACAAGATGTAGTCAAATAGTTAAGAACATCCCACTCTGGAAAAAAATCACTTTCTTGAAAAAAAACAAAAAACAGAATATTGTAGGCTAACTTTCTCTGACCTCCATGGTGTCATCATCCCTGGTTTCAGCACACCCACTCAGCTCCTGTCTCATTATGCACTGCCGATTTCATCTGCACACCATTACTACTTCCTTTAAAGAGAGTCATTATACTAGACACTGTGCTGTCAGGTGGACTATTGGAAACCATCTACGTCCATTAACAAATCTATGAAAAAAGGGTGAGAAGGGCAGTTAACGTAATTAGCAAGTTGCTTTTCCACCACAAAATAAAAGTAATAATCACCACATGATGTTACTACCTTGAAAGCCAATTTAAAGCAGCCGCTTTAAGTGGGCTATGTCTAAAGTGCTTAGAGGCAGAGAGAAAAAAAATAAAACATTGAGGGGATAAGATGCGAATATATCCTCCTCAAAAGAATGCTCTCAATGCACCTCTTAGCTTGTAGTGGATTTCTTCCAGATTGCTAAAATGTTGGATTCAACACAATAAACAGAGATAAGGTCTTAAAGTGGAGAATAGAAAAGAAAATATTTATAACCCATAGAAAAAAAATTAAAACTCATACAAGATATTTTCTTGCTCTCCATATTGGCAAACACTCTAACTCATCCCCATGTTGGCTACCAGTTTCATTATTTGCCATTCTTGTCCTCCCCACGTGTGTTAAGGGTCATTTCCTTTGACATTCTAATCACAGTTTTCAAACTGAAATCTTAGAAGTTGAAGTTAATAGTGTTAATATTAATATTAATATGCCTTATAATTAATAATTATATAATAATAAAGTATAATAATATAATATAAATATAATAATTAATAATAATAATAAAGTTAATATGCCTTCCAATGCCTAATGTTCTCTCTTTTCTTCGTTCCACTTTTCATTAAGATGATATTCTGATGGCAGCATTTTTGTTCATTGTCAATATTTTCCCCTTGGTAAAAAAAAATCCATCTATTAGCTTACAAAATTGGCAGGTCTCAGGGAACAACTGCATTGGAATTGATGATTCTTCAGTGTATTTACCAGGAGACATTCAAGGAAAGCCCAAGACGAAGTCTATAAAGTTCTCGTCAGTATTCAAGCAGGTACAGGATCCTCCTGATAGCGCCTATCTGGGAGACCAAATTAGCATGATAACCACACAAGTAAAATGTAACTACAAACCGAGTCATGTGCTCGGTCATGGGCAATGGAGCAAGGCATGAAGGTGTATGAGCACCAAGGCTTCATTGGAAAACCCTGGGGTTTACAGTGGATTTTTCTGAGGAAGTTCACATGGAGTTGGAATTGAAGCACAGGAAGAGCAGGAATACATGGCATGTCCCAAAGGATGCTACAGAAAGGCCCTGTGGAAGAGAGGAAGGAGGAAGTTGGAGAAGACTAGATGTGAGAACAGTGGCTTCATGAAGTATGGTGGCAGCAGGAACATGCAAAATCAAAACTGTGAGGGCCTCAGGACTCCTAGGGGTCGTGTTTCCAATCCTATATCCTGAAGCAATTCCAAAACAAAGAATTATAAGCTAGGAGTTGTGTGATATTTGTACACCTTGTGATGAGGTATTGCTGTGATTGGTGTGATAAAAAGCTAAACAACCAATAGCTAGGCAGGAGGTATAAGTGGGACTTCCCAGCAGAGAGAGAACTCTGGGAGGAAGAAAGGTAGAGTCGCCAACCAGACAGAGAGGAGACAGGAGGTGTAGGATGGAAGAGAGGTAATGCCACGTGGCAGAAGTAGATTAACATAGTTAGATGAATTTAAGTTATAAGAGCTAGTTGAGACAAGCCTAAGCTAAAGGCCAAACTCATGATTAATAAGTCTCAGTGTCATTATTTGTGGGTTGGCAGTCCCGATGAGAAAGTATACCCCAAGGAATGGATGAAAGGAGTGAATGTGAGGGCCATACTCGCCCTTTGAATAGTCTGTACTCTCCAAGTCAATTAACTTTTAAACCAGAAATAAAAAAAAATTCCAAATTTCAGACAAAGGGGATAATTTTTGCCCTGTTTCAGATATCATAATTAACACACTGAATGAATCATTTAATGTTGATTTTTTTCCCCTAAACGAAACATTGTTCTGTCAGTTTTAGAATGCATTCAACATACTCTATTTCATGTATATAGGTAAATGAAGTAATGAATCAGATATCTCCTCTCTATATGTGATAAAGAATGCTTTATTTATATTTGAGATATTATATGGCTTTGACAAAGCAGAATTTTATGGTAATTTGATGTCTAAAGAGTATTTTCTTACAATAAATTAGTTGTTAGATGTCATACAATCATAAATTTCCAAAAGTGCTTGTGAGCTGCAAAGTTGTAGGTATCTTTGTTTTCATTTATACAGTAGTTCCTGTCACTTCCACGAGTAAAAGGAACCATGCAATTTGCTCGAATTTCTGTTTTCTTAGATCAGCTGACCTACTGTGCTGGCTTGGTCATTCCTTCTATGATACCTATATGAGGAGTTTTCCTAGTATCATTAATTCTGAATACTTAAATAAATACCTACCTCTATCTTGAAACTCTCTCCTTGAACAACTATATTTTATTTTCAAACAACTTGTCCTTTGGAGTGGATTCAAAATTAGGTTCCCAACTATGAGCCGTACTGTGGCATATACAAAATTTGTAAAAATAACATTTGTAAAAATTAGAGTAGGAAATAATATCTTAATAGCAAAATAAGACCTATGGTATCTTCTTTATATTTTTATATTTCTTTCAGTAGCAGATTTTTTGGTAAGATCCCATTGCTGAATATCCTGTACACTTTAGTAACGTTATAAAAAAATCTCAAGCTGATATTGACATGGAAGCTTCCTTTTTGGTGGCTTTTATAGTTCTGCAAGGTAACTTGTAAGATGTTGGAGAAGAGAAGTTATTAACAGTATAACCCAGCTGTGAACACTGTTAGCTACAGTGATATTCTACAAGAAAAATAATCCCATTGGTGCAAAGTGGCTTTCTGATTGGATTCAAGGCCAATCTATAGGCGAGAACTCTTGTCTGGTACTGTAAACCTGACAAAGAATCTTTGGTTGCAGGTGTTATAGGTACTAGGAGAGAACATACTATTATTGGCTTCCTAAGTGGGGATAATATCACACTGAATTCTATACACTTAATAACTACTGATGAGTGAATTCCCCATCACTCATTAGAAATATCTGTTTTTGCATTGGGCAGTAGTTAACAAAGAGAACTATTCAAAGTGCACTACGCAACTGTGGAGAGCTCAGCCCTGTATTGGAAATTGTGCCCCAAAGGCTTGGAGAACATCACAAAAGAATGGTGGGAAAGATTCTATGTGCCAGAGACTAGGGGGGAGAGCTGGAAACAGTGTCTTCCAGACGCCACAGGGCTGAAGGTGTCGCGAACTCACTGTAGCTGTGGTTCCTGCACAAGATTGAGGACTTCAAATCTTGCTCATGGAAAGGGAAAGGCTCATTGAAGGTCCACCCATTTCATAGGAAGTATTGACAGTTAAGAGGAGCTGAGGGAAGATATATCACTTTCTTTAGTTCATCAGTAACTACTGACAAACTGTCCATGCTACAGTGAAAAACCTCCTACTCACTCTCATACAGGCTGCCCATTGAAGCTTAGTGGGTCATACACAAAAAGACGTGGAGAAAAGAATGAGGCTTGTAAGGAAGAAAGGTTTCAGGGAAAGGAGGAAGCAGAACAAGACAGATAATAAGGCTCGAGAAAGTCTAAAATGCGTTATATACATGCCCAAAACTGTCAAAAACTACGGTATGTAAGTATTTTCTCAAACGCCACGAGTTAGCCTTTAATTCTCTTGATACTTTCTCTTGATGTATAAATGTATGTAAATTTTGAAGTTCAATTTATTGTGAGTTTGTGTGTGTGAGTGTGTGTGTGTGTGTGTGTGTGTGTGTGTGTGTGTGTGTGTGTGTGTGTTTTCATACTGTTGGTGTTAAAAATCATGAAACCATTTTTCACACAAAATATGTGTTGATTTTATTGAATTTATTTACATTTTGGAATCAGATTTAAAATAAATTTCTTTCTTTTCCTTCAATTTTGCAAGGTTGACATTAAAACTAAAGTCTTGACCTGGGATTTATAATGTATCCTTTGATTCCCATGGTTATCTTTATGTGTATATTTGAATCAGAAACCTAATATAATATTCCATTTATTATTTATTCCATTAATTATTTATTCATTGGTTAATGATAAAATCACAATTAGCATTGGGTCAAGTGCTATAGTTACAAAAGAGAAAAGGTACAGTTTCTAGTTTTGTGGACCTCTGTAACAAGCAAGGAAGAAGAGCATTCCCAGTGTAACCTCCAGAATGTGACCCCACATTAAAATTAGGTTCAAATATTACTGGAGTATGGACTGCAAACATTCTGGCAGACTGTGATTAAACAGATTTAGTTTCGTAGCTCAGACAGAGAATTAGCTATCTTTACAAATTTCTATAAATAGTACAACAGTGACCTAATCAACTTTTATAAAACAGTGGTCTTTGCTTTCTCTTGGATAACAGCAGTTAATCTTAATTTCCATTACACCCACTGTGCTTTACGCTTCTTTTCATTTCAGAATGAACCCCAATTTCCTGAAAATATCCCAAGGACTGGCCTAAATCCTCTATGATGAATCATCTCTGTAGACATAATATTCAGTACCTGATCATTGGGGTATATTATACTCAATAATAACATAAAATGACATGCGAAAATTTTTTAGAACTATGTCACATCACTTAAAAGTGTTTCAATATCCTTGTTAAAAATATGTACTGTTGAAACAGCTGTGATCTACTTTTGTTTTTACCAATTCTAGCAAGTATTTTATTTGCAATAAAGAAATTGAAGGGCTATGAAAGTTGTGTGGAGCCATCTGCTTCTGAAATTGCTCTCACACAGAGGTTTACTCCTCAGTGATTTTCAACTACTTATGATTGTAGAAATGAATTGTACTTTTATGTCTTCAGTTAACTAGGAGGGCCTAATTCTACTCTATCATCCCATAACAAGTGCACTGGCACCTTATTTTGAATGGAGAAGGCATACCAAGTACCCAGGACTTGCACTTGATAATGAAGCCCATCACAGAGCAGTATCTGTCTAAACAAATATTAGCAACTCTAATATATATATATATATATATATATATATATATATATATATATATATACCTGATAAGAAGCATATGGAGAAACATGACACATGATCCCATTTATAAAAACACAACTTAAAAGTTTAATGTAGTTAAGAGCAGGTGGGATTTTTATAAATAATGAGAAAGGGTGGCTTTCATCAACATTCCGACTAGGATTGAGCCATGTGTTGCCATCCCTTAATTTTCCTCAGCCTCCTAGAAATAAGATCACCCAACAACAGCCTTTACTTTCTGTATGTATTCCTACAATCATTTCTGACCAATTGTCATTAACGTAAGTAGTTCATATGCAAAGCTGAATATTTCTATTAGGCTATTTACACAAGCATAATTTTTTTAACAGGAAAAATACCTGTTAAAATACAACTACTTCTATTTGGTATTGGATAACCAATTAGTGTCCTCTTCTCTAGGAAAAACTGTTTCTCCCCATATTCTCAAAAATAAAAATAAAGTCAAAAACTACAGTTCTTTCTGAATTAATGCCTACTTTTATTTGCATCTATAAGATAATTTCCTACAAAATTTACCATCAGTCTTTTAGGTAATCATTAAATGATCAACCTGAACCTGGTCTGTTTCTAGAGTTCTAGGTGCTGTGTTTCTGGGCTACTTCTAAAGCTCTGACACAGCTTAATGTGCTCTGTTTCAAATGAGGACCAGAGTTTCAGGCTCAATAACAGATTTGTGTTAAGACTAAGTCTACACAGAACACTATGAGATATCAATCTTCATTCCTTAGTAATGAAAATCTGGGTTAGACATAAGCACAATGACATATCGGTTCTTACAGAAAATATAAAAATTGACATTATAGAAGAAAAACAAAGTATATGACACTGGTTCTAAAGGAAATATTTGTGATATCTGTAGTACTCTGGATGGTTTTAGAAATCTTTGGCAAATACGGTTCATTTGTCAACTGAATGTTTCTAAAATGGAGAGTTTAAATTTATAAATATGTACATTTCTGTGTTCTGGGAGATTTATCTGTTTAATTCAAACACTGTACATTCAATTGGTATTTATATGATCCATGAAGAAGTTAGTAATAATAAATCAGTGTCCTTTAAAAGATAATGAAATGCTCTTAAAGCACTGGTAAATGTATATTTGATATAGCTTGATAATATTCATTATATCACAATGCATTTGACTGTATCAAATAATTCACAACTTGTCCTATGGACCATATTTTAAAATTAAAATACTATAAATAATCATTGTTTCTTTCTTTCAATTAATTCAGACAATGTTGATTCATAGACATTCATTAAACAGAATATTATGACCAAATCCAATGTTCCTTCTATGTCAGGTAGATTCATTTAAAATTTACAGCAAAAAGACAATAAATAAATTAACAAACAACAAATGCATAAGCATGAATAGTTTATAGAAACAGCTATGAAAGAAATAAATTAATTATTGTCCAAATGAAAGTAATAGAGTCCACAAGACTAAGTAGAACAGTTTTAGGATAGATAATTATGGATCTATATTCTTGTGTTTAGGGTCCTGGGTTTTCACAATTTTGACAGAAGAAAAATACTATCCTTTCCTATGGGACATGGCAGTGATTTAGAGCATAAATACAATGGTCCTTACAGAGGAATACTATAATGAAACCTTTGGAGTAAATAAACCTTTTTGATTAGTGAGAAATTATTATATCTTATGATGTAAGCAATGTCCACTTACAATAGCTTAACATAATTTAAAATTTGTTATGATGTGATTTTGTGCTACAAAATAGTAATTATATCTGTTGTATTAATTCTCTGTATTCCTTCAAATAGTTTTATACATGAAATAAACCAATTTTCCACACAGTTGGAAACTAAATGAATGTTGGAGGCCAATGATACAAAAATATAATTCAATTATTATATAAAGCATATACTTAGGTTTATAAATTATGTATTATATTAAGAAATACCTGCTTTTAGTTTCTTTAGTTGTTATTTTATTCAGGAAAATATAATACACACAAAGGTAATAAATAACATCAGTAGCATCTGAATATATAGTTTCAAAGTAATATATGAATAGATGGTAAATAGATATGACTGGTAAACACATCCTTTATCACGACGGTTTCATAGAAGTGACTAATGAACACAGTAATTAGGAGCTGTGACAGTTAGTGCTGCTTGTCATCTTCAGTGAATCTGAATTAAACTAAGAGACACATCTGGGTCTGTCTGTAAGGGAATTTCCTGGGAACTTTGCCTGAGGAGCCAGAGTCTCATGCAAACTGGGCAATACCTTCCTCAGGTGGACCAAGATGCAAGGAGGTCCACTGGAAAAGTTGTTACTTTTTTACCTGCTTGCTTTTATTCTTTGCTGGTGATTATGTCTATCCTATGGCTGCTACTGCTGCAGCCATCCTTTCCTGACATCTCAAGGTTCTTTGGCTTTTAAATGTAGATGAAGACTCATAGCTCTCCAGAAATTCCCCTAGGTCTTCATTGCAAGCTTGAGGTTGCAGAGGCCTCTGGCCTCATGGACTGAATAACACTCAGGATCATGGCTCTCCATTGTCCAGACAGCCAGTGTTAGAATCTTCTCTTGAATTGTCTAAGACTAATCTCATTAATGTTTTCTAAAACATATACTCATTCTAGTAGGTCTGTTCCTCTAACAAATTCTGACTAATGCCAGGGCTTTATGTATTGCATTTTAAGTTCTACTGTATCTTATGTTACAACACTGATGTGGTTGGAAGAAGAGCTAAATGACAAGGCAGTTGCCTAGTGTACCTGAGGCCCTGGGCTTTGGTCTCACGTGTTTGCTGAGTTTTATCTGAAATAATTGTAATAGCAGATAGAATATGAAAATATATTGGGTTTTTATTTTTGTGTTTGTTTTATGTAAATTTCATTTATGGTACAGGAATTTTATTCTTGTCCTTTATTACTCTAATGAAATTAATAGTAATATATAACAAAAAAAGACATTGTACAGATGAGCTTGATGAACTAAAATTACAGTATACACTGAGACATATGATTCCATATGAATGGGTTAGAAGACATTTTAGGGCATTCATTTTATTCAAAGTAATCTATAGTTTTTATGTAATCTTGGCCAAAATCCCAATTGAATTTTAAGTAGCAACAGAAAAATGTTTCAAAAGCTCACTGGGAATTCCAAAACCATAAATCCATCAGATCTCCCAGAAGAATGATATAGATGAATCACAGTTCCCAATTCTAAAATACATTAATACCTATAATTAGTTTTAATCTAGCATAAACCAAGAAACCGAGCAAACCACTGTACGTCAAAGCCATTGAAGAAGACTCCTCCCAAACTAACCAGCCTACAAGTACCATGTGACTTAGCAGCTTAATTATACTAAACTTTAAGGGTACAGGGAGCTAGTGGAGTTCTGAGTGAATGATTGTGCATTGTCTGACATAGGTACAACTATGTCAAAAACCAATACCTGGGACTTATGGCAGTGGCACGTCCCTTCTCAGTTGAGGTTCAGAGGTCTAACAAAGCCTTCCTTGGGTCTGAGTATGAATGTTGACAGCATGTGCAGAGAGAGTCCACCATAGTTGACAGCATGTACAGAGAGAGTCCACCATAGCCTTCTCCCATAGAATGTTTTATGGCCTGAAGACTAGCCTTATAGAGACTGCTCCGACTGAGATTAGCCAAGCTCCTGCCTCCTTGTTTTAGCTGTACACTAACCCTACCTCCTTGCTTACCTGTGTGTAACAACCTTAGTCCTTGTTTAACTGTATATAATAAACACTCAAGCTTCTGGGGAGTTGTGGATTCTTCATCCGAGATCCTAGACCATCACATTCCAGCTGTTCTGTGTCCCATATGTCTTCCATTTCTTCATTCACTCAACACTCCAGTTAAGTAATACCCTTGATCTGAATAGAACATGGCACAGGGGAAAATTGAAAGTACCACTTATCAAACACTTCCTACAAGCAGAGCTGGAGAGAACAGTAGAACACATTGTACAAGGTCTAAATCACCTTGTTAACTAAGGAAAATGCCTGTAAGTTAACAAAACTACAGTCTAGTATCTCTGATGAATTTTGATGCAAAATCCTGAATGAAACACTTGTAATTTGAATTTTAAAACATACAAATTTATATCCATATCAAGTGATATTTATTTCTGCATGCAATTGTAGTTGAATATATGCAAACTAATAACTGTGATATACTACAGTAGATAGAAACAAAGAATCCATGATCATTTCAATTGATGGTAGAAAAATGGACAAATTATAACATTTTTTTCTTGGTAAAAGTATTTTGCAGATATGGTAAACAAGGAATACTCTTCAACATGATAAAGATCATCAAAGGTAAATTCCCAATGAACATCGTAATCAATGAGGAGGAAATAGGTTTTCCTCAAAGGTTTAATTTGTAGCAAAAATTCTCATTCTCCCCATTTCTGTTTACCATACACTGGAGGTACAGATGACATGATCCTCAATGTAGAAAAATCTAAAGATCTCAACAAGACTTGTAAACAGAAGTTTCTGTGTCCCACTAGCAATTCCCAAATACCTCGTAGCTACTTCCCAAATAATTGACTCGGAGGTTTAATATTACTTATAAACACTCAGATAGTAGCTCAGGCTTATTACTAACTAGCTCTTACACTTAAATTAACCCATAATTCTTATCTATGTTTAGCCAAGTGGCTTGGTATTGTAACCAGAAGTTTTTACAGTCCTGCCTTGCCCAGTAGTCCAGACAAAAAAAAAGTGGTCCAACAGCCACTTATAAAATAATTACTCTGAGGCTTATATTAATTACAAACTGTTGCTTCAGCTTCTTGCTAGATAGCTCTTTCATCTTAAACTAACCCATTCCTATTAATCTATGTGTTGCCACATGGCAGTGGCATTACCAGCCTGCTGGCATCTTATTGCTTCTTTGACTGCAGCTGGAGTCTCTCTTGACTCCTCCTTTCTTCTTTCTGTATCTCTGCATGGATTTCCCACCTGCCTGTAAGCTTTCTTGCCATAGGCCAAGCCAGCTTTATTTATTATCCAATGGGATCCACACATACTCACAGTCTATAGAAAGACATTCCGACAGCATGGTATCTTTTCTCAAATATGACATTCTCATCTTGCTTCCTCTGCATCTGGCCGGTGACTCCTGACTCTGCCCTCCCTCTTCCCAGAATTCTCCTAGTCTGGTTGCCCTCCCTATACTTCCTGCCTGGCTACTGGCCAATCAGCATTTTATTAAATCAATTAGAATGAGAAATCTTTATCGTGTACAACAGCATTATCCCACAGCAAGACTTTTCAGCTATAAATAAAATGATTGAACAAAAGTATAGGATATGATATCAAGATGGAGAAAGTCTATAATATTTTCAATACATGACAAATTGTCTAGCATAAAAATATGTCAAGAAAATTATCCTATTTACAGTTGAATAAAAAATAAAATAACAACAACAAATTTAAGCAAGGAGGTGATTATCTATCCTCAGAAAACTGTTTAGTCAATGATGAAAGAAATTGAAGAGGATAAACAAATAAATTGAAACCTAGTCCATGCTGAAATTTTTAAAGAATAAATTTGCTGAAACATCCATGGTATATATTTCATACAATTTCTGCCAAAATTCTAGTGGTGTTTTATTTTTATATATTTTAATTTATTTAAATTATTATTTAATTTATTTACATATTTAATTTATTTATATATTTTCATCTATATATTTTATTTTTTAAGACTTTCATAGAGGTTCACAACATATTTGTTCATATCCAATCCCCATTCCCTCCTTTCAACTTCTCCTGCTCCCCCCCAACATTAATCATCCAATTTCTTTTCCTCCTCTTATTCTTCATCTTGGTCAGGTTTTATCATCTACTTGCTACATCTGCCATCATCTGGAAAGAAGAAACCTTAGTTCAGGTCAGATTAACCTGTGAGCCTGTCTATGAGATGTTGTCATGTTTGCCCCCTGGGGCGGTACCATTCATATACAGCAAGTGAGCAAGCTAGAGAGCAGGAAAACAATCACATTCCTTGATGGATTCTGCGTTAGTTATTGCTTGAATTCTTGCGTTGGGTTCCTTTAAGTATGGACTATACTGTGTAAGGCATAATTTTTTCCTCCACTAAGGTGCTTTTGGTCAGAGTGTTTCATTACAACAATAGAATGAAACTAAACAGAAACTAAAACTGGAAGTATTGGATTGTTACTATGATAAACCTCGCCATTTTGTTTTAGGGAGGATTGTGGAAGAGTTTGGGATTTTGGTCACAGAAAGGCATTGATTGAGTCCTGAGATCTCAACATTATGGTGTGGGAGCTTGTAAGATAAAAATGCTGAGAGGAACCCAGACAATTGTGGCCTGTATTGGGAAATATAAAGTGGAAGCAGACCATATCAGGACTGTTTGTATGATATTTGTAATTAATAATCTGTGGAAATATGAGTTGGAGAAATGTCTTAGTCATTTATACCCTATACTGCTCTTGCAGAAGACCTGAGTTCAATTTCCAACATCCACATCATGGTAGCTCACAACCCATCTGTAACTCCAGCTCCATGGAATCCAATGTCCTCTTCTGGCTCCTGTCATAACCAGCACTCTTGTGCACAAAGAGCCCTTCACTTCCACATACACACATTCACATAATTTTAATAGACAAATCTGTGCAAGTAAAACACCTGTGCTTCATCTGTAGAATAGATGTTAGTCAGCCAAGGCTGTAGAATCAGCTGTGAATGATTAATCAGAGACCAGCATCATTGAGTTGGAATATCTGGGGGACTATTTCTTCAGAGTCAGCACACAGAAGTTGTGGTCTAGGTATATAAGTTTGCTTATCGAGCTGGAAACAGAACTTGGCAATGGATTAAAATCATCCACCTGGCATTAGTTTTGGTGATCCCATGAGCCCATTTTCCATTCAAAACATGGTCTTGACAGGCCTACTCTTGTGTAGATATTGAGTTGTTAATCATTGCTGCTCTAAATTCAAGAGTGCAACGGCCATGTTATGCCTGAATGTCATACTTCCACATTAATTCCCTCTTCTCTTCTGGCTCTTACATTCTTCCTGCTCCTTAATCCATGAAATTCCCAGAGCCTTGGCATATGAGATGTAGATGTGCTGGGGGATGTCTTCTAGCACGTTGTGAATATATGTTGTTCTCATTAGTTAATAAATAAGCTGCTTTGGCCAATGGCAAGGCAACTTAGAGGCAGGTGGGAAACCCAAGGAAAGAGACAGAGGAAAAGAGAAAGGCAGAGTGGGGAGACACCAGACTGCCATCCTAGGTACAACACATAATGGGATGCAGGTAAAGCCATGGAACACGTGGTGATACATAGAAAAATGGTTATGGGTTGAGTTAAACTATAAGGGCTACCTAGCAAGAAACCTGACATAGGCCATACAGTCTGTAAATACTATCAAGCCTCTGAATGATTATTTTATACGTGGCTGCAGAACCACTGGGCTGGATGGGACCAGAGACACTCGGGACTGCAGGGTAGGCAAGATCAGAGAGACTTTTCTACTACATAGATGCCCCATTTAATGCTGAGCATTCAACAGTCACTTAGTCTTAGAAACCTGACCATTTAACAGTCTTTACACTTATTATGGCCTATTGCAAAAAATGAAGCTTCTCTGGAGAATCAGTATTCCTAGGAACAAGCCCCTTATAACTTAATCTTCACTCCCAAGTTCAGTCATAAACACATGTATTCAAGAGAAATACTAAATGGACTCTATAGACACACACACACACACACACACGCACGCACACACGCACACACGCACACACTCACACACCATTGATAAATAAAGAAGAAAAAGTCATGATTTTGAGGGGGAGTTGGGGATGTGAATTTCCGTCTAAAGAGAGGGCCTCAAATACAATCAGAAAGTGATGATCCCTATAACAGACTTGCCACTACCACACCACTGAACATTCCTGCATGACCAGTTGGTAATGTTGCAGCCAAGAGAAAAATACTGAAATATTTGACAGCATGAATGAACTTTGAGGATATCATAATTATAAAATATCTGCAGAAACACAAATAATGTACACTTCTCTTATATAGGCATCTGAAATTGCCAGATACATAGAATAAAAAATGAATGGTAGTTGCTGATCCTGAAAACAGTTTGAAACAAAATGATGAATGCAGTATGCAGCTAGATTAAAGACAACATTTGCTAAAGCAAAATCTTCTAGTTCTCAGAAAAATGAGAGAGGAAGATAAACATTCTGAGATCACATTCAACTCCAAATTTGTGTTACATTTTAGGTTATTTTTGTGGTAGATTCCTAGTTAGAGTCATTATTAAAATTTGCTCATCCATCAGTGTGACAATGTAACAAAGCATGTTCACAATAGATATAAATGCATTTAATGAAGAAAGATAAAATCTGAATCCAGAATTACCTTTATTATAATCTTTGTATCACATGAAGAAAAGCTTTTCCTTAAATATTACCAACATTGATTTTAACACTTTTCTGGGAAAATTAAATACCATGAAATTCCTGAGCTGAATGTCCCACTCAAGAACTGCTGCCAGAGAACATTGTTTCTCATGTCTTTTGCTTATTCTTGGAACATCTTGTCACCTTGTTCCTCAACCCCATTCCCTTGTGAAAAAGAGGAAACATGGAGAAAAAGGTTAGTGAGCAGCTTCAGCTCTGATCCAGATTACAGGAAGTCACCCAAATGACCTCAGTTGGGGATGAGTTTTCCTTGTGGTATTCTAGCATTGTAGACATCAACTGTAAACAAACCTCCACAGGAGTAGCAGTTGATTCATGTAATTGATTTTTTTTTCCTCTACGGAGAATGTCAATCTCTTTAGGTACAATTGTATCATAGGGAGAGTTAAGTTTAAACAATTTGAACAAGATGTAATTATCAATTATGGGTTCCTTTTGGGTCTGTGGGCATTATCTTGTAATGACTGCTCCTTTTTATTTGATTATTTGGAAACAATACAGTTACCTTTCCTCTCAGCGAGTTGCAAATTGTGTTCCCACACGATATGATTGTAATTAAGAAAAAAAAACCTAGATGCTCCCATTATCGTTTGTATGTTTTAATAAAGAATAACTTAAAACTAATTCTACAGGGAACAATGAAGCAACATGACTTAAATGCGCTACAAAAATATCTTTTTTGATAGCCTTTATTAATATTTTTATAGACCTTTTAAGTTTAAGTGACTTTTAATGCAACAGGCTGCTACGAGGTCTGTCTCTGTGTGCCTGTACACTCCCCACAGCAACCACAATATCATACATTTCGGTCTTTATCACAGCGGAATCAATAAAGTAACAGACCGCAATGCATTAACATCATAAAGGAAATGTAATAAATGACTTTATAACTGCAGTAAAAGTTGCATGAGCTCCAGCAGCTGTACTGGAGATGTTGCCACAGTACCGCTTTACGACCTAATGGTCCTCAATGGGCTGATAATATTATGTGTGTGTGTATGCTAGCAATTTCCAAGGCCTGGATTTCAATTCAATAAATAATTGAAAGCACTTTTAGACTTTTCCATAAAATGTTTAATAAGAGATCAAACCCTCCCTCCCCGAAGTAGAAAAATTAAATAGTTTTTACGGGAGTATTTTATAGTGAAATTCTAACTACTAGCTGTGGGGAAAGCGCTGTTTTTAAACACAGCCGTTGAAAGTAAAGAATGCTTCCAAGAACGTGTATTGCTTTGAATTTGATTAACAATTCTTTACACTATGATTTTTCTTTTTGGCCTAAGTTCCTGACTTAAATTTTGAAGACTGTGTGTAAGATCAAGGGTTACTGATATCAGAATGTAGAATGTGCCCCAGTCGTTTAACAGTGTGGACATGAGCTTTGAATATAAAAGGATAGCAATGCTGTAATGAATTAGAATTTTTAAAATGCTAGAGGAGGTGTTCCCATTCTGTGTATATACAGCTTAACATGGTTTCTGTATATATTCAAAAAAAGAATATGAAAATGATTTTCTATGCCATTCATAGAAAAGATGATATATGAAATAATTATTCTCTCCATACATGAAAAATTCATAAAATGTACATTTTTTTTTGGCCGGGCAGAGGCAGGCGGATCTCTGAGTTCGAGGCCAGCCTGGGCTACCAAGTGAGTTCCAGGAAAGGCGCAAAGCTACACAGAGAAACCCTGTCTCGAAAAACCAAAAAAAAAAAAATATATATATATATATATATATATATATACATTTTTGTAGATTGGGATTTTATTTAAAATAAAGAAAACAAACCACCTTAAATTATAATAGAAATTTCTGTTAATACATATTTTTTTAAGAAAAAATAACAGCACAGAGGAATGACTTATTAACTGTTCTTAGTTTGTTAAATACCTTATTTCTTCTTTGGCTGTGGGAGGCCTGCAGGGAATTAGTAAACACACTACATTGATTGGATTGAGGTTCCTCATCGATATTGCAAACATTGTCAATTACTCCATATGGCACATGTTCTTACTTAATCAAATTTACATCATTAGTGGGCTATCATCTGAACATGATATGAGAGGACAAACACGTTATAAAACAGTGGACTCTTTTTAAGACATGTCAAAATGTCTCATTCAACAGATATGTTTATGAACTGGTGTGTGAAATGTATTGTAACACAGAAGTGAAGTGATGGTTTGTTGAATGGCATATACATAGCTCAGGAAAGAAACAAGAGACAGTGGTTCCTAATCTGTCATAGACTCTCTTACTGCTCAGTTTATATCCTTTTTCCTTTTTATCCTTCTTCCCTTGTCTAATGTCTCACTGAGATTTAAAAGTCCGGAAAATTTAATTATGTTTCCCAGTGCACTCACTTTCTCGAGCATTTCTTGACTAAGAGATCTTTTGTGTAAAATTTCAATGTCATCATATATATCATATTCAATATCCTTTGTACAGAAAAAAACAATAATGTTTTTAGAAAACAAACTATATGCTTCCCCCAACACTGTGTTTGAAGGAAAGCAGAATAACTGGACATAAGTCTTTCTTTTTTTTCACTTTGAATGCTTTGATACTTCCAGTACAGAATGTACAAGTACCTGAAGGGGCAAAAACATAATGTTTGAAAGCATCAGAGAGGATTAGATATGGGAATTAGAAGGAGAAAGTACTACTCTTTGTGCCCTCGAGATGAAATGAAAGAAGAGGAAACATCGGCAAAGGGGCTTCCTCTTCCTTCCATAGTAGCATTAATTCCCCTTTAGTATGATTTTTCTTTCTCTGTAGTTAGGGAAAGGTAGTACTTATTTAGTGGTATTGTCATTATTTTAAATGTATTCCTGCAATGATACATGATATAGAAAATCTTCTTTAATGAGGAATCCCTTAATGCTTTTTTAATTTGAGGGATTTTTCTTATTGAATTTAAGAGTTCTTTGTATATTATAGATTACAAAATGTTGTCAGAGTTGAGTGGTTGTTGAAAATACTCCCTGCCCAAATGCAAACTTCCCTTTTGTTTTCTTGATAAAGTCTTTTAAAAAGCAGACATTCTTAATTTCCATGAAACCCATTTCATGAATTCTTTAAAAAGAGCCTCCTTGGCCTTTGAGTTTACAGAGAATTTAATGAATTAAATAACTTAACAAAGAAAAATGCTACACATATTTTCTTTATAATAACATCTATTATTTAAATTTTTAAATTTATTTTTATATACGATAAGGTGAAAGCTACAATTACTTCCTTCCTTTCTCCTACCTTCCCTTCTTTCCCCTCCTTCCTCCCTTCCCTCACCTCCTCCCTTCCTTTCTTTCTTCCCTCCCCTCCTCCCTTCCTTTTCTTCCTGCCTTCCTCTCTCCTTCCTTCCTCCCTCTCTCCCTTCCTTCCTTCCTTCATTTCTTCCTTCTTTCCCTTCCTTCCTTTCTTCTTTGTTCCTTCTTTCCTTTCTCCTTCCTTCCTTCCCTTGTCTTCTTCCTTCCTTCCTCCTTCCTTCCTTCTTCCTCTCTTCTTCCCTTCCTTCTTCCCTCCCTTCCTTCCTTCTTCCCTTCCTTCCTTCCTTCTTTCCCTTCCTTCCTCCCTTCCTTCCTTCTTTCCTTTCTCCTTCCTTCCTTCCTTCCTTCCTTCCTTCCTTCCTTCCTTCCTTTCTTCCTTTCTTCTTCTTCTCCCTCACATTCTTGCTTTCTTTGTTGCAATTTTTAAGACCAGGATCTTTCATCTCTCTGTGTAGCTCAGACTGACCATGAACTTCTATTCTCCAATTTTTCTGTGACCACAAACCATGCAAGGTACCTCTTTTAAGTTTAAACTTTTGATGTACTTAAAAATGTATCTTTAAGTAAATTGTATCTGAAACATTATCTTAACTACTTATGAAACTATTTCTGACAATGTGAACTACTCCTAACTTAAATCTCCATATGTTAGCTTTGCCTCTTCTTAAATTTCAAAGGAAAGTAGTCCTTTTCTTAATTCCAACAACGTTTTATTTAATTTTCTTTTCCTCACTGTGAAGAGACTGTGGTTTGTTTTTCCTTATATGTAGCAGCATAGACAACAAAAATGATCACCTTTGCTATAAGACCAGGGTTGGCTGCATATCGCATGTATTGGCTTTGCTTGCATTGCACTTCGAGTCAGAAATATTTCCTTATTCTCTTTTGCATTCTTCTTAGAACAACAGATTATGTAGACAAACATTTTCATCTTTTGAATTTTAAGAATATTTTTACCTGTTTTTTCTTTTTTGCAGTTAATTCAATTCTGTTGTGTGAAGAGAACAGAGACAGTAGAAGTTTTTTGCTCTTTTAATTGCTATTCAAGTTTATTTTACAACTTCATATTTCTATTCACTCTTTGATTGTATCATTGTTCTTGGTAATTGTATTCTACAGTATGATCTTAAAGTTCAGTAATAAGGCTCAGAGTACCATTCATAGCTCTAATTTCTTTCAGGAATCTGAAAATAAGTAGACTCTTAAAATATGTAAGTTAAAATATGTCTTTATCATTTCAATATCATTAGATTTTGTTTTATATGACTATAATATTGCATATCTATAATATTGACATTTTATCCTTTTGGAATATTCATCATTCTAGTAAAATTTTACTCATTTGTCCTAGAATATTTGTCTAATATCAATGTATCCTTCCTAATTCTCTTCTATCTATATGCACATTGCAGAGATAAACACATGTCATATATATATGTATAAATATATAATGTAAAGTAACATATATATATATAGAAACATTAAAGGATATGTGAGACTAGACAGGAAATATATATAAGTTATAGTATATAATATGGCTACATAAGCAATTCCATATGAAAATGCAAGTATAGACAATAACAGTGATATATTGAAGCTTTTAAAACATATATGGTGGCCGGGTGGTAGTGGCGCACGCCTTTAATCCCAGCACTCGGGAGGCAGAGCCAGGCAGATCTCTGTGAGTTCGAGGCCAGCCTGGGCTACCAAGTGAGTTCCAGGAAAGGCGCAAAGCTACACAGAGAAACCCTGTCTCAAAAAACAAAAACAAAAAACAAACAAACAAAAAAACATATATGGTAAATTATCACACACACACACACACACACACACACACATATGTAAATCTATGTACACATATACTTAGTATATCAGTAGACTTTCCTTTTGCTCAGTTCTAGAAATCTATTTAATTAATTTAATTAATTTGTTTCTTTGTTGGTGTTTCAAAATACTAAACAAATCCAACTTGAGTAATATCTTAGGGTTTCTATTTCTAAGAAAAAACCACTATGGCCAAAAACAACTTGGAGAGAAAATTATTTATTTCACCTTCTAGTATCCGGGTAGGAACTCAGTGAAGGAGTGGCCATGGAAGAATGCTGCTCCCTTGGTTGTTCCCTATGAGATCATGAGATTGCCTTCAATTGCTTTCCTATGCAGGTCAGACCCACTTGCCAGGGAGTGGCACCATTCACAGTGAGCTGTGCCCTCCCACATCACTCTTTAATAAAGAAAATATCAACAGACATGCTGACAGGCCAATCTTATGGAAATGTTTTGTGAATTGAGGTTCATCTTCCCATACAACTCAAGGTTTTCTGTCAATTTAACAAAAAACAACCAGCACAGAGAAGGAAGTATTCATTTGGTATACACATCCAGATTGTCATCATTCATCACTGAAAGAAATCAGGACAGGACCTAGAGGCAAGAACTGAAACAGAGACCACAGAAGAATCCTACTTAATAGGTTACTGTAGTTTGCTCGTCTGCCTTTGTCATACAGCTCAGGCCAGCCTGCCCTGGGATGTTCTTAGCAGGCTAGGTAATCCTTCTCCACTAGCAATCAAGGAAATGTCTGTGAGGCCACCCTGCTACAGGCAGTTTATTAGTTGAGTTTTCTTCACAAGTGTGTCTAGTTGACAACCAATGTTAGCCACTAGAGGCCTTAATTTGAACCTTGTTTGTTTGTGTCTGTTACTCTGGAGGTCAATATTTTGCTTTTGTGTTCTTATTTTTCCCAGACTGTTATCTCATACAATCTTCTATGGCTTGGCTGATGTCATGTTCTTGCTTTTTTTTTTTTTTTTTTTTTTTTCGGTACACCAACTCTCAGACATGGACAAATATTCTCTGTCTGTAAGTTTATAGATAAGGGATTTTTCTCCATTTGGCATTCAGAGTATCCAGACAACTTTCTCTACTGTCCTTTAACAGCTGGATACAATGAACTTTTTTGGTCCATTTGAAGTGATGTTTTTTCAAATACTTCTTCAGCCTAAACAGAACCAGAGAAGCTTATTTCTATAAGATCATTGCTCTCTTTCTGATTAGAACATAGTTTTGATCTATGAAGCTTTAGTATGTGGGTAAACTGATAGAAAACAGAGAAATCAAGACAGTTTGTAGGATGTGGATTCAAAAACATCTATAGCTCCTTGAATTCAAAGCCTTTTCTTCCATATTTTTAACAGTTGATTTACCATCCCCATGACAAATTCCAAGCATTATTACAAAACAGAGTAGCAGTTCTGCACAATTCTAGAATGGAGTCATTTTTCTTGAAACAAACCACTTAAACCAGAACGTCAGAATTTCCCTCTGGCAAAAATAAAATAGTAATAGCTAGCATTAGGCCATTCTATTTGTCAGAGATACGTTTCAAATGCACATGTAGCTTAATTCACTTCGCTCAAAGCAGCCATAAGAATTAATAGTAATCCCCTTTACAGACTGGAAAATATAATACAGATGCTTGAAGAGTTTATTCTAAATTACAGTTCAAACTGCTGGGACTAAAGTGTAAACTTGGACATTCTCTTCTCAGTACTTAAATACTGTCCTCTACTGTCCTGCAAAGATATGCCCACCTAGCCGTACAGCAGTGAAAAGACAAAACCCTTCCACCATTTACTTTTCACTGGGCCCAAATATAGCTTTCATCTTAAATATAAACTTTCTAATGTTATAAATTTTTCTATAACAAATATTCATTTTTTTTTTTTTTGGTTTTTCAAGACAGGGTTTCTCTGTGTAGCTTTGCGCCTTTTCCTGGAACTCACTTGGTAGCCCAGGCTGGCCTCGAACTCACAGAGATCCGCCTGGCTCTGCCTCCCGAGTGCTGGGATTAAAGGCGTGCGCCACCAACGCCTGGCTCAAATATTCATATTTATTCTTGGAAAAGTCCATACATATTTATAATGTATCTTGATCATATCCATTCACTGCTATCTCTCCCCAAGTTCCTCTCCAGTGCCCCCTCTCCTAACTTCATAGAAGGCTATACATTTTTAGTATAACTACCTACAAATTTCAAGACAGTTCTATAAGCAGATACAGATAGTAAATTCAGCATGTACTTGGCCTACCAACTTCCTCAGCTTGGTGAATGACACACATTTCAGGTCCGAGTATAAAAAAGAGCCATTTACCTGTGAAAATACAGAATTTTCACTTAGAGTACAGTGGTCTTGGGTGTTGTTACTACAAGTTTTAGCTGCAGATGCCAATACCCATAGTGATCAATCTCGTACTTACAGAATGACATCTCTGTGGATTATTATATGTTTTACTTATATTATACTAAAAGGCCTCAGCCTATGCACAGAATTTGTTCATATTTTTTACTCATATAGTATGAATATAGGATTCATTATGTAACAGACATGAACCCAAAGATATCCACCAGAACAATAGGCTGTTTTGGAATATGATCCTGAGATCAATGGTTTTCCTAATATAGGCATACTAACATAGAGATAGTTCATCTTTGGTTTTCTTCCAGCCAGGGCTTCTCTGTGTAGCCCTGTGTAGCCCGGAACATAGTCTGTATACCAGGCTGGGCTGGGATTAAATGCCTGTTTCATCATTGCCCCACTTGGGTACAGAGTCTGTGGACATAGACCTAAGAGCAGAGTGGACTAAGAGCTCTCTGAAGCAGGGCTAACTCAAATAGAATTGAGCATGAGATAAATTAGGAAACTCACTCTTCACGTCGGAAAAAAATATGGTTGGAAGCAGGAAGAGCAATTATCTCATTCAGTGAAAGCTGTTCTCCCTAAGAAGATTAAAAAAAATAATAAATGGGTGAAATATTTGTGATATATGTGATAGCATTAACTTTATATTTAGGCTTGACTCTTATTTAGAAATTTTTTCATGGAAAGCAAATGCATATATCAGTTACCCGGCATGAGTGACACATGTACTTAGATGAATAGCTATGCAAGTTTAATATGATACAAATAACATAAATACATGTGTAACACTTTAGGAATTTTAGAAAGCTGGATGTGGTGGGTAAGAGTTGTAATCCCAGCATTTGGGAGGCTGATAATCACAACACGCTCATAGCCTCAGCTACACAGTAAGTTTGAGATCAGCCTGAGTAATAGACTTAGAAACTCATTGAACAAACACACAAACAAACAAAATCCCCTGAGACAATTACAACAACAGACATCACTGAACTTTAGGGTGTTTTCTTTATTATTATTTTTTTTAATTTTAGAACTTCACTGTATTTATTCTTTGACTGTATTATACATATGTACAATATATTCTGATTATTATTATTGCCAGGCACCTTTTCTTATTGACCTCTAGCCCCTGTCAATCTCCTTTTCTTCCTTCCATGCTCTTTTTCAATATTCATGTTTTTGCTTTGTTTGGGGGCCCCAATGTGTTTAATGAGAGCTGTCTGAATATGGGTTTAGAACTCTCCATTGGAGTCCAGAGGCTCACCAGAGTGAATACATTACACATGCAAAGTACAAGATGGAATTATGTATGATGTGCCGCTTAGGGACAGTGACAAAACCAGTTGTCTAATATGCTCAGAATGAGAAGTTTATAGATGGAACTCAGAGACAAGCCACAGCTTCTTCTTATTTACTGTGATTTTTAGATATTATTTTGCAAGTGAGGAGATTTTTAGCAAGGACGTCTTTTACATCTAGGGTACAGAATTAAGGGGTCTTGTATTTATCTAGGAAAAAACCACGGAAAAATAAGTGTTCACTCAGGTAAACTCATCTATATAAACCTTGCAAGAGAGAATCAACAGTGTCTTACACTAGGAAGCAAGCTGTCATATAGTAACTGTGGACACAGAAAGACCTGGTCAGATTTGGCTTTTATTTTTGCAGTTTGAGCTAATGGGACTACTTGATCTGGAATGAGAGAGAAGACTGGATCCAAGGTACTTAGCCTATTTAAATGGTGGTGCCATGGCCTCTTACTCAAGCAGAGAAGAGTGTAAGTGAGACACATTCATTTGTTTTATTCTTAAATATTACATAGTGAAGGAAAGACATGGAATGAAGAGATACACCATAAACTTAGAAAACTTGAACTGTCTTGTACTTCCACATAATAATGTCAGGGAGATAGTTTCACATTTGAGTAGATATTATTTAAAAATTGGGCATTGAGATCATATATATTATGATTATTGACTTCCAAGTTTCTATTTCTGAGTCACTGACACAGAAATTGTTGAACTAGCCTTTCTTCTGGGGATCATAACCTAAGGCAAAGACATATAAGAGTCTCTTTGATTAATTCTCACAGAAAATTCACATTAATTTATCCACTCATTCATTCATTAAATATGCATTGAAATGATATTTTTAAATGTTCAATTTGTAGAGATATATACTGGAAGTAATAGCAGGGACAGAAGATAGAATTCAGAGCCCCAGAATACTCTGAAATTTATAGCTCCTAAATCAGGGAGTAGATTAGGAAGGAGAAGCCACTGCTTCTGGGGAAAACTGGAGGAGAGTAGAAACTATAATGGGAAGAGGTGGTTCCTGTGTCAAGTGCTCCTCTAACTGAGGCCATGGAGGTGCTTGAGAAGAACAGGCTGGGTGCGACGGTCCTGATGCAGATCTGCCTGCCAAGGAAGCTCCAAGAGGAGAGGGTGTGGGCACTCCTATTTCTGTTTTGCTTTCTTGAATTGAAGAGTGTTATCATTAACAAGAATGGAAGCTGGCTTCAGCAGCAACTCTGATAAGCAATGTGGCCAAATTTCTATTTCTTAAATGGTACAAGTGAGACCTAAGTGAACGCTGGCTAGAATATCTCAACATGAGTAGCAAAAGTTAGCTATGTGGGAGATAAACATTAGGGGCAAATTCTTTATCTGGGAAGAATGAACCATAAATATTGTCTGCTGTGTTCAAATGGGAGCAAAGGATATTAATCCGACATTATTCCAAGGAAAACAAAGCATGTGATTGAAGAAGCTGTGGAAATACACAATAAAAATATTAGTAGTAGAACAAGAGAACTTAGGCTTAGCATGACAAACTTCTGATGAAAAGAGAAATCATGAAGGAATCTGGATAAGAGCAGGGACCAAGACAAGACAATCCAATGGTGCTATAGTCTTAATGGATAATTTTAAATTCAGCTCTGTATCAAAGCCTGTCAGCATGAATCCTAATTTCCTCTAATTTTATCTGGCCATATTGGTAATGGGACAAAAGAGAAAACTGTCCCTAACTAGAGTGTTTGCTGGGGGTGGAAGGTAAAACTGATACTGGGAGAGAGAGGTACGGCTAAAAAGTACAAATGGGTTAAGAAGAAAAGGAAGTTAAGGAGAGAGACACCAACAATGGACAAGGGGGTCCAGACTCTATCAGAAAAATTCTAGTGAAAAAAACTAGATGGTTCACTCCCTGACTTAATGGGAAACATCAGAGGCACTTCCTGGAAAATCACAGCCTGAAATTGTGATTGTTTTGTCTTGATGAGATTTTGGTATCTCATAAAATTTAGTTACTGATAAATATATGAGTAGAGTATTTTCTTGCTGAGTTACAATGGAAGGATATACTTTTCTGGGATATGTTCAAGTAAATTAGAGTCCAAGGATGTATTCCAGGAATGACAAAATATATAATTCTGTGAATGATGGGGGTGGTCTGGGTACTTACCTAATTCCTAGTTGAGGAATCAGAGCCAGTGGTTCTGTTCATTACTAAAATAAAGAAATTAGGGATGTAGTGGTAAATAGTACAACTTTTGTTTTTTTTCTCTTGTTTTAATTTTCTACAATTAGGACTTCTGATAAATGGAGCTTGGAAGGAAAGCCAATCTACCACCAAGAGAACCAGCCGTCCCTGAGACAGGTCACAAGGAAGAAGCAATGCAGGGAAATCCAGATTGACTCAGACCCAGGAAAGAAATGTAGAGACCCATTCAAAACATGCTTTTAATGACAGAGTTCATGAGTTGCCCATGGCCCAGGAAGAATGTGCAGAGATGTGCATAAGACGGGGTGTGGATCAGAAGAGAGTCCACACAGCGACAGAGGAACGAGAATAGAAGCCTTGAGACACTACTTTGGACACACTATTGCTAACGGTGAAGGAAAGACTAGAAATCATAGATTTTGTACTTAGAGCTGTTAAAGGAGAGCTGGGAAAATCAACTTTATTTGGAGTTTTTTCCCCTTGAGATCCAGCATGGCCTCTTTATTTTAAATGCAAAGGCCAGAGGAATCAAGGCTAAAAATCATCTTACTTAGAGCTAGAGTTGCTTGCAAGAAGGCTATTGGTGGCATAAAGGAAAGAGAATACTTGTTTAAGTCTCCTCATTTTACTGTTAATATTAACACTACAATAGGCATGCATTTTCCTCCAAATAAGACTAACAAATAGGACTTTAGTCCTTAAAACTAATTCCCAGACAGTGTTCTCTCTTAGGCAAGACTCAATGAAACTTTACAGCCCATCTTCTCTGGTTAGTAAACTTTGTAATAGACTTTGAAACCGTATTTTTCTTGCTCAATCATTGTTTTCAGTTGCAAGTCACACAAATCCTGTCAATCAGCATTAGGTTCAATCAACTTTTCATTCAGTGTAGACTGAAATATACAGTAACTTCTATGTACATCATTCTTCAAGATGCTTTAGCCATTTAAATTCTGGAACATATATAATTTCACATAGATGAAAGCTGACAGGTTTACTGCTTTCCTCATCTTATATAAACTTAAATATTCTCTTAATCAAATTCTTAAAACAATTGAAGTCTTTCTGGAAGGATCATATTTTTTGTTGCATATTATATGGTTTTTCTTCAACACCTCTGTCTCCTTCCCCTTCTTTTATTTCATTTAAACATGCTAAATACATGAGATCATCAAACACACAAAGCCCAGTCTTAGGTCAAGGACCATGTGGTAATAGATATGAGACTGGATTTGGAGAAGAATTTTAGTTTGCCAGCCTCTGGCTTGGAGTGATGACTGGTACTAGTTTCATAATGAACATCATCATAAAGATCAACTCCCCTGTCATTTTATTTTATCATTCATTGTTCTTTATTTGTCTTTGCACAACACAGAAATGGTCAACATTGAAAACAGTGCTCACAATTGTTTTGCTGAGTGTATTGATAAGACTGTGTTTCATAAATTCTGATTTAAAATTTTAAACATTTCACTTTATTGATTGATTAATGCAACAATACCTGTAACTATTTTATATACATGTTTTCTATGAGAGTAGTGTTTTCTAAAATGTGAATATATATATATATACATATATACACACATATATATAGTGTGTGTGTATGTGTGAAATTTTATTGATTACTTAAAATTAAAAATATGGATTTCCAAATGTATAAACATACAAAGTTAGATGGATCCTCATAGTACACAAGCGCTCATGATTACAATGGATTGGATCATTTTCTTCACTGAACATTGATTTATGTATTACAGATATTTATGTCAGCATTGATTTTTCCCACATGGCTTAATTTACAAACACAAAACACCAACTTGAAATTAAATATTGACTAAATAAGCTTTTTTTTTTTATCTTCACTAAATTCTTCATGTGGATGAAGTTAATTAGATTAGATAGCCTGCAACTTTCACTTGGTCCCCAGGTTTAATTTCTACTTTCTTTCCATCTTTTTAATGTTTTTATCTTTTTAATGTCATTAAAATGCCTTTCAAAATTGGACATTCCTTTTAAAGCTTAAGGCAGTCATAGAACACTAAATCATTTTAAGTAACCAAATTCATTGAAAACGTAGTAAAATCTCTAACATTCACAATGAGGCAAAGTCTATCTACACATAAAATAGTTTATGAAACAATTATAACAAGTTAAAAGTTACACATTCTTTTTAGGGTTTAGAGACAACTTTATCATCACCCTTCCTTAAATTATACCCATCCTAAAATTATGTCACTAAAACTCTGCTCATGGCATTCTTAAATTTAATTTCACTGAATTGTTTTCTAAATTTGGCGAATATCATTTCCATATAATTTTAACTGTTAACAAGTAAAACTTTATTAATTTTAAAGCCACAGTCATATATTTCATAAAATACTTTACCAACATATTACTATGTTCTTCTGTCTAGATAGTATATGATACAAAATTTGTTATTAATCCAATCTGGATAAACCTAATTGTATATCATTTTCATTCATAATTTGTCAATGGTGACTAGTAAAAGTACTTAAAATGTAATTCTGTTCCATGATCTAGTTAGGCTATCAGTCCCATATCCATCTGAAACTTCTCTGTAGATTAATGAATCTTCATTCTCATTGTGCATCATTAACACTCTACTTGCTTGCATTTTTTGACCTGTCCGTGATCTTCAAACTTAGAAAAAAGTATTTGTTATTGGGGAAGAAAGCTAGACAATTCAGATACAGACTCACTCTGATCATGTACAGACAGTGATATAGAGCATGGTCAGAATAGGAAAATCATAATCGGGAAAACAACCTAGAAGAGGAAAGATAGTACAGTTGTGTTCATTTGGTAGATTTCTATTTGCTATGAATTTGCAGAGTGCCAAGTTTGTGCCACATATCTACATGTGAATAGAACAAAGATAATTACCCTTTGGGAGTTTATGAACAGATAATATATGGAAAAAGACAGGAGAGGTGAAGCTTTACTTTAGGTGATAACAAAACCGAGTTCTCATGATAAATAACACCACAGAGGGAGACTGGGCAAAGACAGAGACTCCAAGCAGTGGATGTCAAGTGCAGAGGGCTTATTATAGAATGGGCAGGTACGCCATTCTCTGTGACTTAACTAAAATGGGCAAGAAGAATATGAGATAAGATGATGTATAAGCAAAAGCAAGACGATTTAGGGCTTTGTGAAGCAGGGCACAGACTGGATTTCAGAGTAAGCCATGACACTGTTCGGAAACTTTCAAAGAGGCCAGTGCTCTGTTTTGCAATTCAAAAATATCACTCTGCCTGCTTTGAGTAGAATAGAAACAAAAGCTCGCTGCATGAATGCACATGTCAGCTTCTTCAGGAATTCCAGTAGCACTTACTTCATGATCTTTTCAAGGAATCCTTATGCATAAACGCATCCTAAACATGTCCCATCACAAATTAAGTGCTACGTAAGTTGCCTGTTAGTTAACTAATGATAGGGAGTCAAGTGACAGAAGACCTCACAATGTTTCTGTATTCATATTAAAGGTCATGGTACTTGACATTAGTGTGGAAGATGTAGAAATGCAGCAAAGATTTAAAATGAGGACTGAGGTGGGAATGGATGACAAAAATCTCCTTGTGGATTCCATTGAGGTAATCCAGCAGGTAACAGAATCAAGAAATTCAGACTTTAAAATTTTTCTCCTTTTAAACCCCTCTACATGTGCTGATATCATCAATAGGATGTATAATACTTAGAAATGGGAGAGGGCGGGCTGGAGGGGGGAGAACAAGGGAATCCGTGGCTGATATGTAAAATTAAATTAAATTATAAAATTAAAAAATACTTAGAAATGAGCATGTTTAGAAGATAGAAGATGGGGAAAATAAACACCTTTTCAAGTTTATCAGTTTTCATAACCACATTAAATGATGTAGCAGTGACATTGAATATGAAAGTAAATGAAGTTATGACAGGAACAGTCAAAAGTTAGAACAAAGACTTAGGGTCCATCCATAGTCAAGGCAAAGCAAAGAAGGAGAAAAACAAACAAATAAACAAACATAAAACATTGAGTTTGACCCTGAATCAGACCACTAGGAAAATAAAAGTAAAAATCCTTTCATAAAAACCGTGTTCTCCAGGCAGGCAAAGTGGTCAGTTTCATTGACTGTAAATGAGAAGTCTAGAGAAGAAAGTGCTAGAGCTGGTAAAAGAAGTCATTCTTGACTGTCCCAAAACAGTTTCAGTGCAAGTGCGGCATTAAGTTCAAACTGTTCCTCTTTGCTAATAGGCTGCTACCTCTGTCTTCATTGTACTTGAAGTATCAAGAGTACTTGACACAGCTGAAGATCTGACTTGCTATATTTTCTCTGAAATTTTTATGTCTGTTAGTGCTATCATGATCAATTCTTTAATTTGATTTGGAATTTTATATATGAATACTATATTTACATCATGTCCACCCCTCCCTGTCCAAACTCTTCTGTATTTTTCATACTCCCCCTCAAATTACTAACCTCGTCTCACACACACACACACACACACACACACACACACACACACACACACACACACACACAC